>WMED01010459.1:0-15759 GCA_019650415.1 Pipa parva | reverse complement strand
CTGATGTCCGCATGCAGGACATCAGCGAGCGCATAACAATCTGTGTGAAGTGAGCCGAAGGATCCGGACCTCACTTCGCACTATGGTGAATTACCCCCTGAATCTTTGCAAACCCACCTCCTATGTTAATTCAGGGTAAGCAAACCTTTATGTAAGTCAGAGGCTATTTCAGCCATGCAGGGAAAAAGTTCATTGTATTCCCACTGTTGGTGACCAAACAATGTCCACGGATCAATCACTAACAAGATTAATTTATTTCTAATTAGAAATGCCTTTTCTTGATCTTCATCATCACCTCCCAATCACTCTCACATATTTTTCCCTTTCTAAAACAGAGTTAAAATACCTGCTGTATTAGACTTTAATTATAATTGTTTATTTACGTGGTATCCCCATATGAGTGGATTGCCTATTCCTCTGTTCCATTGTTCATACTATTGTTACAGACATTGCAGTGTGCATGGCCCTTCATTCTTGCTGTGTAAGGAAAATAAAAAAATAACAATAATTGAATTTTTTTATGTTAATACTTTATTAGTGTAATCATTAGAACAGCTTTTCAGCTGGACATAACAATGCAAACTGCAAATAAAAATGTTATTTTTTTCAGTCCAATAAAAATGACTAACATTCTGATTTTGTTCTTTATTCAAATAAAAAGAAATAAAAATAAAGAATAAAACAAGGGTGGAAACAGAACTTAAATAACAAATAGGCACCGAGCATTTACTCTACAGTGATGTGCATGATTTAGTTATAAAGGATAACGTTATATGCTATAAATATTTTGGAGGGAGGGCCAAATCTCTCTTTAAATACAAGAAATTCTGCACAGGAGTAATGAGCGGACTTTTAAAACAAGTCCTTAAAAAAAAAGCCTAAGTAATAAAGGAATGTTATTCACTTAGTTTAGAAGAGAATTCAAGTCTGTTTCCACCCTTTTTACATAAATACATTTTACAGTCATTCCAATATCCATGCGCTAAAGCAGGGAGTTTTAATTTATGGAAATTTAGCTAAGGCTGCAAAAGCAGAGCCTTCCTGTGAAAATGTGGGGCACCAAAGCACAGTATTTACAGGAGACCTTAATACAGCAGGCAAGGACTGGCATAATAATAAAGATAATTCAACCAAATTTAGTACAGCTTTAGTGTATCTGGTAAGTTCCTTTATAGTATTGTATGAGCATTATTGTATAAGCTTAAACCAATAATGACTGGACTGTTTGTGAACATCCAGAAATAGTCTACTTAAAGAGAAAATGAATGCTCAAACCATTTGTTTTGCTTTTGCCCCGGAAGAGCTGTGTGTGTTCAATTTCATTCAGGTTGGAAACACTCCAATTCTAAAGCTAAAGGAGAAGTAAACCTCATTTAGAAGCACCAGTTAGTTTTCAATTATTCCATAGAAAGTTATCTTGTCATCATCAAACAACCTTTTTTTTTTAAGAAACAGTTCAGTTTCTAAAAGTTACAGTATTTGCCTGTTTGACTGTCGCATATATAATACATTTATATTCTATATGTTATGTTTCTAATAAATAGTTGTCTTTGTGGGGAAAAAAAAAATGGAAAAAGGTGGCTGAAAATTCTGCATTCAGATTAAATAATGAAATATAATTAGAAAATTGAGACACTTTTACCTGACACTATTTCCTGTCAGCAGCGCTTCACAAGCAATGTGGTAGTCGTCACTTCCTGTGAATTTTGGCAAATTGAGCAAGGGCAGTTAAGCGGTTTTCTGATGTAAAACTACTACTGTGCTTGCTCAATTTGCCAAAATACAGGAACAGGAAGTGAAGAGGATTGCAGCGCCTGTCAAGAGCAGAAAAAAAATCAACATGCAATTGAGAGCAATAGGCAGTGCTAGAGCATAAAAGACCTACTGGTAAGTATTTCCCTGCCTCCCTACTTAAGAATGTCCCTATTGTAATGTACTATTAAAAAGCCTTTAGTACTCCTTTGGGACAAAAAAAATATATGCCATAAATATAACCCATAACGTTCTCTTTATGATAAAATTGATAAAAGAGGATTGCGAACAATGTAACATAAATTACAAACTTCTCAGCAGAATAAAAGGAAGTTGTTTTTCTAACATGTGCTGTCTGTTGACAAATACAATGCTCTATTATTTGAAAAAGTTCATTTATACAAAAGGCAGCTTGGACTTAAAATGTAAGTAAACCCTGTTTATAAAGATTGCCCCATTAAAGTATTGTAAAGTGGAAAAATGATTAATGAAATCCTCACACATCTTTTCACTATGCAGCACTTGTTATCCCTCTGTAAAATATTCCTCCTTCCTCTAGAGTATGAGGCCACGCCCCCACCCCTCTCACATTCTCTGTCTTAAAAAACAGCACTGTCTGGTCGGAATTCAATGCTGCAGAGCTTGTAGCAGTGAAAGGAGAGTATCAGATTACTAAACATGCACTAGCAGAATGAGTCATTGTGTGACCTCATTAGGGGGAGGTGACTTTTGGGCACTATCCAGGAAATGCAAGTACATACAAATGCTGGAGGAGAAAGGCTGCTGGACTATGAGGTGAGAACTCAAAAACACAGAATTGCTTTTACTTGTCAATGTTTAAGTTTATGTTTTTACATTATAAATATAATATATATGTATAGTTTGGTCAATAACTTTACTTACACTTTAAGTCTAACTGCAGTAGCCAGAAATTTCAAAAAGTAAAAGTATCAATGCTAAATTATATTAGAAAAATGTTTGCTTTGGAATTTACTGAAATAACAAATAGTTTTTAGTTTAGTTCGCATTTAAAAAGACACTAAATTGTAAGTATATAGTGTGAGACTGAGCACAGAAGATTCCTCCTCTCTGTATATTTTCACTTAATACATATAACTGGAATAATAATAATTATTCATTTACATGCACTATGTATTAATGCACAGACAAAATATACTGAACACACTTTAAACAACACCCTCAACTTACTGAAATCTAAAACAAAATAAAGAAACATGATTGACTTACAAACCAGGGTGTATTTTCTTTTAAATGGGAACCATCATTTTACTTATTTTAACTGACAGTTTTGAGATAATTAATAGTTTAAAATACTGCTTCCTCGATCTGACAATTTGTTTCCATGTGGAACCAAGTCAATAAACCAGATCCTCTAAGTGGAATGCAGCTGGGCTTTTTAATCCCTAAAGAATTACAGTCATAAAACATTTTTAACATTTCAAAAGTATAAAAAAAAATATGACTATGAAATATATGATCATTATTATTACAGTATACATATATCTTTGCTTTAATAGATGATTCTGATCAACGCCAAACAAAGGTCAAAATCTGCTTTGTGTATTCAAATGGGCACATTTTTCAAATTCCCCACAACTGACTTATGGAGAAAGCAGTGTTCAATCATTTTGTAAGATGGCAAAGACAACCAAAAAGGTATTTGAATATGACAAAGCTTTGATATGCCAGAACTATGGTAAGTTAAAAAACAAATCTCTCTTTCATACAAAAGCAACTGGTTACTGAGCATTATCTTTAAGTCAACAGATTCTGGGGGAGTGAATACAACTGGTAAAAAAAAAAAAAATGCACAATGTATAAAAAATGCAAAATAATTTATAGAATTTCATGTCTTCTTTTAAATCATGAATACAATAACATAGCATCTGTAAAATCAGTAAATCCCAGCAGCCTAAGCATGGAGATGCAATAACAGTTGTTTCATTCTTATTTTATTAATATATATTTTAAAATCAATTAAGGCTAAAACAAATTAATATTTGGATAACGACACTCTTGTTTCAAGCTAACAGCATCCGTATGCTGAATAATGCCAGAAATATAAGTACAATCTGTCTGCATGACCTTACAGCATTAAACTGGTATTGGTAGAAGGAACCATTTCAGTTTGGATGTAAAACAGCAGTTTTTGCTGACTCTAAGCAATGAATGTTCTAGTTGGATAAAGATAAACTAAAACAAAAAGTTAAAACAATTTTACAACTCATTTCACATGTAATTCTTCCTTTAAGTATGCTGAGGGACCTCAACACATTGTATAGGAATTTAAAAATAAAATCTATATGGACTACACAGACACCAGTTACTTACTGCCAAGAATTTTACATATGAGAAGCAATACAGTGACATCCATATGAATTATCACTTATGGCATACCTGCTGTTTAGTAAATTATGGTTCATAACAGTATCTATCTATCTATATATATATATATATATATATTAAAAAAGAGTATTGCAGTATTTGTTGATACCTTTTTTATTGGACTAACAGTCTTTTTAAATAAACAATATTGTTTGTAACCTGATGAAGGGAGGATAAACCTCTCGAAAGCTCGTTTACTTAAAAAAAAAAAAAGACTATTAAAAAAGACTATTAGCGCAATAAAAAAAAAGGTATCACCAAATAGTGAAATACTATAAACATCATGTCAATAGGTATTTAGAAAACACTACTCCTCTATGCTCAAGGGAATGTATACCCTATTTAAAGTAGGTTTTACTTTACCTGCTGTTTAATAAGTTATGGCTCATAACAGTATATATCTATACATGGGTAAGCCATGATACTGTTGCCAAATTGAAAGCCATGCTCCATATATCAACTAGAGAAAAATCTACTATTGAACCCTAGATAGCCATGTTCTACAAATACTACGGGCAAAATTTATTAAACTCGGAAAAGCTCATTTTCGCTTTTCTAAGTTTACTAATCGGGAAAATACCCTGAAGTTTCTTGCGGTAAGTATCGCGAAATTTGCTTCGATTAATACGTTCTGTGAGAAACTTTTTCTATTGAATATATCCATGGAAAGGTGGCTATACTGTATGACTATCCTTTCCATGGATAAATTCAATAGAAAAAGTTTCTCACGGCAAGTATCAATCAAAGCAAATCTTGCGATACTTATGCGAGAAACTTCAGGGTGTTCTCCCGATTAAACTCAGAAAAGACAAAACGGGTTTTTCCCGAGTTTAATAAATTTTGCCCATATGACTCGTACATAAGGAAAGCAGTATGGCCTCTCCCAGTTGTGCATCAATTAATTTATCTGCACACGGTAACCCAGAAATTTTAAAATACATTAAGGAAAAAATGGGAAACAATAATTACATGATGTTTATCATTTCTGTGAAGTGTAATAGTAGAGTAAAATTCTAACTTGGCCCTTAGGAAGCTTCATGCCAGTATAATTTACCAACAGCAATGGTGCCACAGGTCGGTCAACAAAGATTCATTAAAACAAAGAGGGGCCAGAGGCAAGTAGACCTTCAGAAATATAGCCAACACCTCATCTTATTGACTAAAAACAGCAGTTACTGTGCAGGGCTGGTTTTATTATCCTTTCCTTCCTTCAACTTTCACTCTGTAATGTACATATTAGAATTTCTGAAACTAATAGGTGGATGGCTGAATTGGTGAAGCTCTGATTAAAGTGCTCTGAATTCCTTCCTTGTCTAAGGATGGGTTCACACTAGCTGATTTTCTGTGGAGTTTTAAGTTATTATTGTTTTATATTGGATGATCTACACAGGCTATTGTGTTTTACACCATAGACAATAATGAGCCTAATTAACACATTTAACAAAAATTGGGCTGATTATTGTCTATGGTGTAAAACACAACAGCTTGTGTGGATTATCCAACAGGCAAAAATGGACACTGTTTTTAAAACTCATCTGAAAATCAGCTAGTATGAACTAAGGCTTATGGTAATTGGCTTTTTGGCAAGCTGTGTCTGTGATGGTCACACTGGTAAGTGCTGTTTTTATTAGCCCCCATTTAATAATTTTTATGCTCCATTATAGAAAGATGATATGATTGATAACACAACCAATGGAAGTAGTGTAATTCCAAAAATTATAAATTATTATTCCACAGTTCACACAACCAGTTGAAATTTGCAGATGAGATCAAGCAATTCTAGAAAAATATAGTTTCACTCAATCTTAAATAGGATGTGCAGCGTGGATTCTATATAAGACAAGACAACCTATATAGAAAGTACTGCAAGCAGCAAGAAATAACTTTGTATAGTTCGGCACAGTTTGTTGTGTGCGCTGTTAACATAAACACGCTTTAGCCAGGACAACAAATGTAGGGTCTACAGTACATACAGTAGTAATAACTGTAACCTTCCAGCATGTATAAATCTGTTAGTTCTTTCACCACTTACTATGTATGATGGCAGCTTTTGTGCAAACCAGGAGTGGAAAAACTAGATGCTGCCAATTTCAATACAAAACCTAAGCGCTGAAATTTCTAATAATTTGGGTAAAAACTAGTTTATCAAACACAAATAGGGACAAACTATTCTGCTTGAAAATATCAATCAGGCAAGGGTCATCCTTCAGCAAATACAAATATATATGTCTAGAGTAAGTGAGAGTAATCACTTTTACACAAATCTAACAAACCCAACAATTGAATACATTTTCTATATGACTTGTGGAGTATATAATAAAAAAAAAAGTGAAAACTTTTATTTCAAGATAAACAGGTGTTTGCAAGTGCAACTCTGCCAAAGATTTCTTTACTCAGTAAAGAAAAACACCACAATGGTGCTCACACACCTTCCGGAAGCCAATTTTAGATCCTTCAACATACCGTAGAACATTGCTGTTCAACTTACAGGCCTTCAGCTCTTGCTAAGGAGGCTATATGTTGGACAGCCTTTCTGTGCATCTGTGTTCTGGATCTCAGCCTTGCACAAAGCCAATCCAATGGGATACTTGGATTAAATGTTTTCTTAAATTAAGCCAATTCTTTAAATTTAAAATCTCTTTTGAGAACGTAGAAATGAAGCAGTTGTTAGAGAATGGAAACATGTACAAATTCATTTACTGCCCCATTTCTATATAAAACACACTAACCATTTGATTATGAAGTTTCTGTTTCTAGGTATGATTCATAAACTTTGTAATTGTTTTTACAGAGATTGGCTTTTGCAAACGTTGAGTGTACTCAGATTCCCAAATTTATGATATAGGAGAAACAATGTCTAAACATAACTATAATTGCACAATCTCCCAGTTTCAACAAAATCTAGATTGATCCTTCAGGATGCTACTGTATTTGTGCTTGTACTTTGTGTAGAAAAACACAGTGTGGCACTTCTTCAGTCCTGAAAGACTTTAGTCTCTTCCTTTCTCTTCTTTTAGAACCCGGAATTCACTGGTTCTGGATGTTGAACCTGACTGGGTCACCCTTCTCTTCAGTGTTGCAGATGCACCAAATCATTTAAGACATACCAAAACAACCAGATGATTGTTGCACAGAAGGCAAGAATGCAAGAGGACCACACGTCATATGGATGCAGTAATATTCTATAGGACAATAAATCATTGAAGCACAAACCTCAACTGGTGTTTTAAAGCCCTGGAAAATAGGCCCAAGCTACTGTCAGGAATGCTTGAATTGAACACTGTATTTTAGGGCACTTCCTGATAAATCTCAGCGTCACCTTTTCTGTAAAGAAGGTGCTTGAAAAGTTTGTGGTCTCTGTCTATATTTTTGCAAGCGTTCTGACTGAGAATGCAGTTTATTGAAAAGCTCGGGAAACTTATACTGTGGAAATAATGTTTCCAGGAAGCCCTCTAAAAAAACATAAACAAGTCTTCTGTTCAGCTGATTGTACTGAAACATTTCAAACACTCGCAAGATGCCTTTCCTTGTTGTTTCTGCACCAATGATATGCTTCAGTTCATCTGAAATAAAGACAAATTGGGTTATCCATTGACTGCATTTCTGCAAAATGTAACCTTTTGATTCACGCACCCATAAAAACAACACCGTAATGAGCTGCTGCAATAAAACTACTACATTATAGAATAAACAATGTGAGTCTTGCCAACTCATATCCCCCCACCCAAGGCTGGAATAAATTGTAACATGCAAGTGTCAAAGGGAAGATACTGCTAAGCTGGTTTCAACAACCATTTAAAAATGGCACTGACTTGATTTAGCATTTACTGGCCTGGAGAGAACAAAAAGAAACTGAGCCCTATCAGAGTCCAGTTTCTTAACAGGACAGTGACATAAAACAATAAAATATATCAATTGTATTTCTAATTATATATTCAATCTGTAGTTCCAAAAAATCTAAATTGTGTCTATAAAAGTATGATGTTTAGCTATTTAGCAATAAAAATATGCATTATCTCAAATACACTACACAACAATGGGGGTCTGGGTATAGTCTGTTTAAAGGATCAATAAAAAGAAAGTTGGTACTTGGGTTGGCATGGCAGGGACTCCTAAGCAGTATGCCATCTTGAAAGTAGAATTCCTGTTTTTATTGATTGGGGTTGTCTCTCTCTTTGTGCTGGATGCAGCTAAACTGGGCTTCTGGAAGAATATGGATTATCTAAAGTTCCATATGAAGCAACAAGACTAGGAGGCGGTTTGGTACTTAACAGATAAAAGATGGCTGCTACCACAAGCAAGAAAACCCAATTCAAATCAATACAAATCATGAATTCAAACTCAAAGATTACATTTAAAAATTATGTACAAATGTCAATCCAAATGTTTGTTTTTTTTCCTTATGGTGTTATTGTTCCTTTAAGAAGCCATAACATGGCTGACATCAGTTAAGATAAAAACAGACAGAAAAAAATATATTTCGCCTATTCAACTTCAAACATCTGTATTTGAATAACTGCCATGCCTATCCATATGGGATTATTTATTGTATTGTGCTACTGTTCCTGGAATAGATCTAAGTCAAATCATGATAGTTTATTTCAAAAGTAAATGTGGCTACCCATATTGATTTTTTGATATAACCAGTTAAAACTCCAGTTTTAAAGAATTTTTAAATAATTAACGGTTGTGGATCACTTTTACTGGTAAACGGATTTTCTGGGATGCAAAATGTTAACTGCACATCATCAATTAAACTGACAGGAATGTAGTAAGAAAGTGTACACTGAAAACGAATCAAATAATGCTGTTTGTGGCCTTAGTTGATTAACAAACATTCACTTTTACAAATTTAATACTGACTGACTAAATCAACAACATATTTTGTAAATTCTCAAGTTAATTAAGCTTCTCACCAGGCATTATTCCCAGCAGCTTTGTTTTTCCTGAAACTCTAGTTCGCATCCGTATACTCCGATCTCTTCGTAGAGGTGTCTCTGCTAATATTCCATTAGGCCAAAATGAATCTCTGCAATGATGAAATGGTTATATGCCACCAGCTTTCCCACACAATATAAGAAACTGTATCTCAGACATTAATGCAGTCAATGAATAACCTATGGAACAGTGTGTATGTTGTTTTAAATTGAAGGTTCAGTGGTCAGGCTTATGGATTTTAAATAGCGAATGAATTTAAGCCATGAGCATTATCAGGCATGTCATATCTGTGAATTAGATGGCTACCAGAGATTGACTTGGAGGTACTCAGTGCACACATTTATGCAAAATGTTATACTACTCTTAGGGGGTAATTCATAAAGCAGCGAAGTGAGCTACGATGTGTTCGGCTCACTTCGCTAATAGTAGTATGCGCATGCTGATGTTGTGTACGCGGACATCAGCATGCGCATTAAAGGGATTCCCGTCTCGGTGAGAACAAAAAAGTTGCCTCGCAGAGAAGGGAATCCCTTTAATGGGCATGCTGATGTCCGCGTACAGGACATCAGCATGCGCATACTACTATTAGCGAAGTGAGCCGAACACATCGTAACTCACTTCGCTGCTTTATGAATTACCCCCTTAATATTTTGTATAGGTAAAACAGGATATTCAAAATGATAAGAACTATTTTTTGAAGCAAATCAAAACATACAGAATTTGGTGATGCTGAATGTTATGAAAAACAGTAGTATGCCTAAAAGAGAGAAATAATATAGAGCAGTGGTGCACAACCTATGGAGCGCGACGCATAGCTATCCAGCCCGCACTGCTATCCGCACAACAGTGAAACTTTACAGCTAGTTATGTTTCACTCCCGGTTCTGCTTCTCCCTTTTGCTTTTGGTGCAGAGCTTAGTATAATGCGGCTATCTGTCCGCCTCCCGGATGTCTCCTGCCACTGGAGCTCCTGTGATATGCAACTTTATCTAAATAAAG
Source organism: Pipa parva (assembly GCA_019650415.1). Classification (NCBI taxonomy): domain Eukaryota; kingdom Metazoa; phylum Chordata; class Amphibia; order Anura; family Pipidae; genus Pipa; species Pipa parva. Next base: position 5,665 of record WMED01010459.1, on the reverse strand, counting down.
TCACATATCCCAGGAGTTCCGGTGGTAGGAGACTTCCAGGAGGTGGGCAGACAGCCACATTATACTGAGCTCCACACCAAAAACAAGAGGGAGAAGCAGAATTGGGAGTGAAGCAAAACTAGCTGATCGGATCACCAGCTGACAAGCCGACGAACTGCACAGCCAATGAGGCAGAGGTGCAAGCAGTCCCTCACGATTGTCATACAACAAGCCAGCACACAGGTACACGGGAGACTTTATTTGAGAACAGATAATGAGAATATTGTCACAGTCGCGACATTACTTTGTAAAATTTTCACAGATGTAACTTTAAAATTTATCACGACATTTAAGCGGCCCGTGAAAAGGTTGGGCATCACTGGGCCAATGTCTGGTATTTGTTACTAGAATACTAATATAGATTTAAAAATAAATGTAAAAATAAAGGTTAGTAAAGTTGTTTGCTTTTACTCCTTATTTATTAAAGTCAGAAAGACCAGCGGTCTTTTCGACTTTACTGAGAGAAATGTCGGATTGATCTCGCAAGATTTCTTTTGAGAAATCGCAAGATCGAGTTTCTCAATCACGAGTTTTCAAATTTTTTTCCACGGAAAGGTAGCCATACTTAACATTAGTAGCATGGCTTCCTTTCCATTGAAATTTCTGAAAATTCAGGATTGAGAAACTCAATCTCGAAAGAAATCTCGCAAGATCAATCCGAGATTTCTCTTGGTAAAGTCAAAAAGACCCAGAGCGGTCTTTCCAACTTTAATAAATTTTGCCCACTTGTTTACAGACAGACAAAAGAAATATAAAGTAAGTTGTTCAGTTGTATGTAATCTCCTGTGATTTATATAGAGGATAATGGAACCCTTTTTGTAATTTATAAGGATATTATAGGTCACTAAGGAGTTCCAAGACCATATGAAAAGTAGTAACAGATAAAAATATTAGAATAGGATATTCTGTATAATTTTACATATTTGTATTTACCAACATGAATGAAAGCCACCCTAAAATACAGACTCTAAGTTTATCTGCAGCATCCTCTGCTGGTAAATCTAAACTTGGATTTTCAGGTCAAGACCTTTCAACAGGGCTGTGATTGTTTCATGAAATATAGGTCCATTAATTGTTCACTTCAAATGAGACATGCTCAACAGTGCTATAATGCACCATGCCAATAATACATGACCAGCTATATTCCCTTGTGCATAGGACTGAAAGACATTTTTATTAACTCCAACTGCCATGTTGCCTACCGTATATAGGGTAATGTTTCATATACAACAAATTTGTTTTATGTCATGGATTTCTTGCATCTCCTTTCTCATTTAAAATGTATTGCCAGTCATTGTTCTGAATTTATATCTTTGCATTCTGCTGTACATGCATTTTACATCTGGGGCACAGATATAAAGGGTAATCTTCAAACTCATTTTATAATTTACAACTAATGTCCAAAAACTTCCATAAATCATGACTTATTTAACTTGACACTGTGACGTGTGTTATAGGATAAATGCTGTGCTCCAGCATTCAACCTTTGTTGATTACTTTGATATATGCCACAAAATGTTTCTGTTTGTTTCCCTTAAGCCCTGGTAGTCTGTAAGCTTTGTGGGGCAGGGAACTATTTTGTGTTCCTTTGACTGTCAATACACTTTATCAATTCACCTGTATTGCAATTTAGTCTCTGTAGTGTACTATTAGAAGTTTTATTAACAGTCTGTATACCCAGTAGAACTGTACAAATGAACTTTTGCAGACATATACAAAGTATATTCTATGTCCGTAGATGTGGAGGATTATAATACCTTGTTATAGTACGTTGAATAACAGAATCTCCTCTTGCAAATAATACGCAATAATAATAATAAAGAAGTGCTTAAAAAAAAAAGATGCTGACAGATACATATAATAAAGTCAAACAATTTAGAAGCTGATCTTGTCAAACCATTTTTCATTTTAATTTATACATTTCAAGTGTCTGAAGTATACATTATAAAATACCTAGTTGTCACATGAATTCATGATTTCCAGGTATTTACCTGAACTGTTTCACATAATCTGCTACTTGGTCTGGGGATGTCATGTACTCAACATGATCAACAATTTTCCTGAAAGACAAAAATGTAAACATAAACAAAAATTTGAATGATTAAAAAAACTGAAAAACAAACAAACCCATTAAACAATTGCTCATTTTATCTTAAAGGGCACAGTAACTGCATAATTTTCCAATATATCAATAATTTAATGTCATTCTTCCTACAAACTCAATGAAATACAAGATAAAATGCACATTTTAGGTTTTTGTTTCCTTAAAGTGCAATATTCTGACACTATTCATTTGATCTGTGAGTACTGTGAGCTTGAATGAAATATAGCAAGGTATCCCTGCATATGGTATTACCAAATGTGATGGGAAGTGTCATTCTTTGTTGTTAGTCTTAAACAGAAGTAACTGTTATGGATATAAAGTCATTTGAAATAGTTTCCCTTCCTAATAGCTCATACCAAAATCATTCCAGAAAAGTTATGCATGTTAAAAATAGTATTTTTAAAATTTTTGTTTGCTTAATTGGAGTTTAGCGCACCCCTTAGGTTTATGACGGTAACAACTTCCTTCAAAGCCAAAATGCAGCAGTCTTGAGTTGCTTTTTAGCTCAAATAATATAAATACAGAGATATGAGTATTGCAGCACTTCAGGAACTTAGCAAATTAGCAGGACCTGTGCAGGACCCAAGCACGGCCCAATGTCATTCCAGCACACAAACAACCTACCTATTTACTCCTCTTGTTAATAGAAGTATTTTATCAATCGATTTAGTATTGGTTGAATATATTGCGGGAGTATCACTCTTTCCTCTATATTTCTGATATGATTTGCATGGGTGTGGCTATTAGTGTTTTATCAAAACAACTTTTTTAGGGCCACAACTAGTGTGGCTCCAGGTTCACAATGTTTACTGTATGGAAGTACAATTACCAGAGTTTATTTGGGTGAGACTAGGCTGGAAAGGGCAAAGGTGATCCAGTTTTAACTGTCATGCTTAACTGGTCCTTACACAACCTTTACCAAGTCATTAGATTGTTTTTGTTTACATGTACAGTGTTAACATTTAAATCCATGCAGCCTGGAAAGTTGGTAAAATGTTAGAAAAACAAGAACTGAATGTCAGGATATTTATATGTAACAGGAATTAAAAAACCAGTATCCTCTACTGGGTATAAAAAAAACTGCAGTAAAAAGTATCAGTAAGTATGCAGTATTTTGTGACAGCAGAATGCTTTTAAAGGCAAATTAATTAAGCAATAAATCGGATAATACCTATTAATTGTGTCCCCATATGTGGCTTTAATAAGTTGTTGCAGAAGGCTTGTGATTTGTCTTCTTAACCACTGATTTCTTTCTTTCAAGTCAAACACTTCATCCATTAGAAGCAGCATCACTCTTAGAGGAATATTGTCATCTACCTGTGACAAGAAATCAATAGTTCACTTACATTGCAATAAATGAGGGGTGGGTGGTATAGTATGTATTATATTTAATGTAAATGTTTTAAAGTCTCATAAGATGAATATTGATATAATAAGTGATATAATAAGTGATATAATAATGGATGATAAGAAAGAAATTATCCAGATGAGAAAAAGGGAGGGTACTTGTGAACCCCCCCCCCCTTATCATCATCCATTATTATATCATCTATTATACCAATATACATCTTATGAGCACCATTGTTAAGTCTTTGCGCAGAGATTGATGTCCGTCTCCATTGTTTTGTCACTGTATCGCACAGTATCATAGTGATATACATCTTATGAGCACCATTGTGACATCATTGCACAGAGATTGATAGCTGTCTCCATTGTTTTGTTACTGTATTACACTAGGGGAACATTTCCCCTTTTGTGCATTTATTCATTCCAGCGCTTCCATTTTTTGGCTATTTCAGAACTTCCTGTTTCTTAAAAATGGACCCTTTTTGCATGGATTAGGACTGGTAAGTCTAGATAGATTCTGCAGTTTATTGGCTATATTCAAACAAATGGCTTGCAATTAAACTCCCTTGCTGCAGTGCCATCGCTGTCATTAGCTCAGATGCATGATGCGCGGCTGCTTAAAAATAATGTAATCTGCGATATGCATCTTAACGGATAATTAAAATTCACTGCAACATGCAGATCTCATGTGTTTGGTTTAAAAGGGATGACCAGTGAACCCGTAGTTAGGATTGTACTTTGAAGTCCTTTAAAGCGTTTCTAAATCACTTTAGCTTGCATTGCTTGGTACATGTATTCACTGAAATAAAATCATTTAGAATCTTGTATGTAAACTCTTTATCAGCCCTGCAACATGCAGACTTTACAAGTATAAAAATTAACGCTGGGAGTTACGAGTTATATTTATAATCTGGTGATCCCCCTCATGTGGTTGTGGGATATTCACACATGTTTTGCATCCAGTATTTGAGGGGTGACTTTTGCTAGACATTTCACTTTTTTCACTTGTTTTTCATCATAATGTTTGTGTTTTTGGTGATTGTGTTTCATTCTATCACCATCTGGTATATATACTGATAGAGCATGATTGACTGGAAAAAATTTTATGCGCTTTTTTTCACAGACCTACTTTGTTTTAGCTTTTGAAGTGTTGTCTTTGAAGAGGGGGAAAAGCTATTTTAATAGCAGTTAGAGTGACGTTGCCAATTTGGGGTGGGGGAGGGAACATCGGGCAAAACCGGAAACATCAAGCAAAAGAGTGTTTTTTTTTTTTTATATAGTAATGTTCCAAATATGGAAAAACAGGAAAAAAAAATCTAATTTTCCCTTTTTGACAAATTAACCCTTTTATAAATAGTCCTGGTAAACTTGTAATACTGAGTGTCGGTATAAATACTAAGAAAATCAAGCACCTAACTGTTTTACACCCATGACAAAAAACAAATCTAAATTTCTTTAAGGCAAAAGCATTTGTCAAAATGATGGCAACACAGTTACATTGGGGAAGACAAAAGGGAACGCTTTGATGTGACAAATAAAAATGTAAAGTGAAGAACAGGTGCAGATTTATGACGATGACAAATTTGTATTTAATCACCAATAATCTATGCTCCTCAACTTCTAGTTAAAGATAAAAGATTTCCTACTTTGTGAACTTTGAACAATGTTTTCCAAGTACTGGGAAAATACCGCAGCTCCAGGAATCATCAATGGCAGAGGAGTGCCTGTAATTCTGGATGGCATTTTAGGATGACACCATTACATTCTTCACATTCAATTCAGTAGCATATTGTACAATGAATTCAACACTACAACATATGTAAGTGTGCAATAGACTTAAAAAGTATACAAGAATATTTATCAAACAGCGTTAACACTTTGGTGATGAGCAAAACCTCCATGCCCAATTTGCATGATCGTGCCCACACTAGGAAATGCTCATTCTAGGTTTACAGTTAGTGTTTGCATTCACTTTCAATGCCCTTTATGCTTATAACCAATTACAATATTGGGGGAAGAATAAATTTGGCAAATACTGAAATTTCCCAGTGGCATGTTTCAAGTGAGTTGGTGGTTCAGGGGAGTAAAGCAGGGCATTGCCATGGCAAGATCACATAAATAATGCTAGCCAGATGCTTAAAGGAACAGTCCAGCCTGATTAATAAAAAGTAATGT
>WMED01010457.1:0-15760 GCA_019650415.1 Pipa parva | reverse complement strand
CTCGCTGATTTGTATTTTACTTATTCAGTGACAATAAATAATCTAATCTAATCTAATTATCTGTAAGGAGAAATGTGTAATATTTAAAAAAAAAGTCACTTTGAAAAGTATATTAAGAAAGAAAAAGATTTAATTTAATCTTTGTAGGTTTTTTTCTTGATTTGGAGAAAATATGACTCTAAGGTGTTTATCTAGTTTGATATTTAAATAGGCAAAAAATCCTATAGTTTTAAACTAAATTAAGTAATTATCCCATTAAGCAGATGCTAAATACCAAATATCCCTGTTATAACTCTCTGGAGGAAGCTATTTCAATGCCGCTTGTACTCGGCACGCTCTCAAAAAATCTGTCCCGTCTCTGCGGGTACTTCAGTATAATGGATTACAGGTGATGAAAAATTGTGTAGGTTTAATGTCATAAAACTTACACAAAAATAGACAATTTTAAATACAAGAACAGAGGCCTGAGTTTCCATCTATGCAATAAATCTTATGCTTGTCTTGTTTTTTAGCTAAGTTAATTAAAGAAATGTTTAAAATAGAATGTGCAGCTGCTCTTGTGAATTCTGTGGTGTGTTGGAAGACGAGAGAATAAGCAAGACTGAGGTGTAAGGTCCCCTACTGCTTGAATTTTTAAGTTTAGGCTTAGGTGTGCTCATGTCATGAGCCATGACAATGTCAGTGCAGCTCCTACATAGCACCTGAGCTGTATCAGCGCGGATCTGATGTGTTAGCCGGCAATGTACATGCTGCCGGCTCGCTCCACTGACACTTCACTGACATGCATGTCAGAAGTGCTCCTGCTGCTCTAAGCATGGTGGGAGATTTAAATTCTGTTTGCTCAGGTATTTCTGTGCCTGAGCTTCAAGCTTCTTACAGGCTCTGTAGTATTCTCTGTTAAGTGAATCTATCTTTTGTTATTTTCTGTTTCTGGATTCTCGTTTCTGATCCATTCTGTTTGCTGTTATTAAAGTGACAGTCCTCTAGTATTCTAGTTGCCAGTCATTCCCTCTCAGTCTGCCAGCTACCACTTCACATGGGGTGGACTCAGGGGCCACAACCTAGGGGGCTTCCTTGCTGTTAAAGGTGAAGACCAGGGGCCTCTTAGACTCTGTGTCAAACCTCACAGTGGTACAGAGGGTCGACACTCAGTCCAGCTCATTTATCCACCAATCCAAGCAAACAAACGGTATTCCGATCATATTCTACTTAGCCAACTATATATGTAGTTAAAATGGAAATCAGTAGTTAGCATTGTTGGGTCCTGAGTTTAGTTCCATCATGGGTATCATCTGCATGGAGTTTATATGTTCTCCCCATACTTATGTGGGTTTCTTATGACTATATTGTTTTTTTCTCTTAATCCTAAGTTACTAGGTTAATTGGAGCTTGACTAAATTGGTTTTAGTCTGTGTCTGTCTGTAATTGTGTAGGGAAAATTGATTATCTCCCCAGTGTCAGGGAATGAAGATGAATATTTAATTTCTGTAAAGAACTGTGGAAGAAAGTGAACTGTAATCCTATTTGTTTGGAATGATTTTTGCATGGTTTCCAGGGAAAACACCTAAATATTTAGTATCATCTTACAAAAAACTTAGCTGCTAATTTTATTGATTGCACTTCCTTTATTTCCTACCCTCCAGTATGCAGATTGAAGGAGTGTTCTCAGTGGTGTAACTAGTCACTCCATGGCCTCAGTAAAGGACTAGCTCCAAGGACCCTTTCCCATAGGCCTCCATCATCTATCCAGACCCCCAGAGATCAAATCAGCTCCCCAAACTTGAGATGACTATTTTGACACATCCAGCTATCCATTGTGTTATAGGATTTGCAGATAAGCCCTTTGTAAAGTTTAGTTTTGTGTGGGGGTCTCCAATAGTTTTTCTTAGAGAGAGATTGCTGTTAGTTGGCTAAACACCTTGCTTTCAGGAAAGATAGATAATGTGTGAAGAGATAATTTATCATCCCCAAGAAAGGATATTCATTCATGGTATCTGTTCTTTGCCACTAAGTTCAATTAAAAAGGAACGAGGAGTTGACATTTTTTAAAAGCGCATTGGTTGAAGTCAATTTTATCCAAGATATTAGTGGTGTTGACATTTGAGGATTAGTTTAGAATTACAGCACTATGATGCAGTATTTGGTAATAAATTACTCATATAAAACTGTAACGACTACTATCTAAACAGTAAGATCCATATAAAATATCACTTGTGTGTAAAAAAGCTCAGTAACATCACTTCTGTGAGAATAGTAGTAAAGCTAAACCTATCATAGCTTTTTTACTGTAAATAAATAGAAGGAAAGGAAGCCATTTTCAATGAAAATGACTGTTTCTGCAGTAGAAGACACACTAACTAGTGGGGCTAATTTATCAAAGTGAGATTTCGACTACTAACGTCAATTGCCATTACTTCGTATTGCTAGGCTCAAATTCGCTACTCCTTACTCGCTAAACAGAAGATTCCCATAGCGACTGCTTCAGTAGCCATCCCTTGCGTAGTGTAGTGTAGTCAGCCGAACAGTAGGAGTAAAACTGGCAAATGCTAAATGATTTGTCGAATTCGCTACTGCAACAGACTCTGGTGCTTTATGAATAGGCAAATTACCAGCACACGTGCCTGTGAATTTGAATGCTCTAGCAATCTTCTCAGAAAGTGTAGAAATGGCCTTATATTTATATCATTTCTTTCAGGTTGTTAACAATGGGGCTAAACAGATAATTACTGATTCAAAATGACTTTTCCTATTACAGAGATAATTTAGGACTCGTAAATCAATATTTTATTGAAGTTATTTTCCTTCTGCTAATGAACTTGTCTAGAGCCTTATTCACCTAAGGAAAAAACGGTAGCGCCATTAACAATGTCATCTTGCACTAGATACTGTAGGACGAATCAAACTGTCATTTTTCCATTAAAACCCAAATCAGAAATGCGTTGCCTTTACACTCAATCTGAAATGAAGTGTCCAGTGACCTATGAATTATTTTAGCATAAAGGTGTTTCAACGATCATTTAACATGAGACAATAACAAGCAGCAACTGGAAAGTGAAGCCTTAACAAAACAACATGAAAAGAGCAAGAACACAACTTGAACACAATGAATTTTAATCTTTTTTTAAAAATGGAAGGACTGAGGCAACCTTGACTCCATGAAGATAAAAATGCCACAACAACAACAATAAACATGTCTGTTAGGGTTATATAGGGGGCTAATTGTAGGACCTTACCCCCCCTCCAAAAAAAACAAAAAAAAAAAAACAAACAAAAACAAACATCCAATTCATGCTTCAATATTGCTGGACTTGCAGCCATTATCACTAAAATATAACTCTAATTAATCTTTCCTTTAAAAAAAAATATGTAAAAAGACAATACAAGCTATAGAGTGTCCCATAATGTAAAACTAAGAGATGGCTATATCTCTTCATTCTCTTTCTCCTCTAATTCAAACACTGTTTCATTCATTCATTTATGTCCTTTGGAATTTCTAACCTTGAGCTCCTCATTCCATCTCTCTTAGCTGCTCTGCTTCTTGCTACAACTGAATAAATTAGTCACAGAGAACAAGTTGATGTTTAGAAAATATTGTTTCATTTCATATCTTCCTATTTAGCAAGCTAACAAATGGAAGGTTGCATATGGGAAAATGTTTCTTCTAGTATAAATTATAAAGGTTATTATAAGCCTCCAAAACATTCTGTAACGTGTGGTCAGACTTCTACAGGTTGGCTTGGAGAGAATGGAGCTTCTCTTCTCAAAAAGAGTAGATAATGGCTACGCTGAGGCTCTCTATGATGCTGGGCCACATTTGATGTCACTATGAACTCAAGTACACCTCTAATATGTAACTTAAAAACAAAAATACTCAGAAGACTATGAAATCCACTCTCTGCCAGATTGTTGCCTTAATCAGCCAGTTTAAATGCAGTTTAAAACATCAATAATATATGCATAAAAGCAACAAGCTCGCATTACTACTGCCTACCCATCATGCTAAAAATATACTTTTGATGAAAGTCTTCCTTTAAATAAATATTTACCTGTATATTGCATGGGTCTTGCAGTGTAGAGCACATGGGTAGATATATAACTTGTAACTGATTGTGTAAAGATATACTAATGTTTGTTTTAACAAGCTGTCTTTGTACTAAAAAGAATGCATGCTACATTTCATGATGATGGAACCTTGGAATAAATTTCATTTTCTCTGGCAATTATTAAAATACCAATATGAAATGCTAGGCAGAGAATATGAAATGTGTTAGTCTAGTGATATGCTAGAAGCATTAAAGGAAAGAAAAGCTTGAATGTTTATGAAGATGTTTCACTGAAAATCACCCAGATTTATTAGAGGATCGCTGGTACCCAACATAGAACTGTATAAACAGCAATAGAGGTTAAAAAGATAGTGTTATATCTCATTAAAGGTGCAAAATGGCTGTTACAAACAATGTAACTAAGAATAATGATGCTTAAAATAAGAAGAACTTTAATACAAGAAGAAAATGGAGTACTCAGTGTTGAAAAGTGAATGTGGCATTGCCACTATTTAATCGTACCATAACATGTTTCAGTCCACACCCTTTATCAAATCATATACTGCCTATATCAGAATATATTAGATGCTATAATCACAAACTGGGGGGTATATTCATTTACTGGACTATTTGCCTTTCAGTTGAGGACTGAAAAATCTTGCAGGTTTAGATATTGTTTTTAAACATACATTGTTGTATGAGTTCCATAGTGCATAATTCTTTAGAATTATAAAATCAGGGGAGTAATTACAAATATCTCAGAGCCTTTAGCTCCTGGGGAAGCAATGGCTGGCTAGCTTCAGCTAATACAAAAAATAAGTCAATAACAGTGGGCAGTGCAGTGGCTTGGTGGCTAGCACTGCTGCCTTGCAGCGCTGGGTTCATTTCCACCCTGAACTTCATCTGCATGGAGTTTGTATGTTCTCCTCGCACCTGCATGAGATTCCTTTGGGCATTTTGGTTTCCTCCCACAATCCAAAATAATATATCTGTGTCTGTCTGTGTGTGACTGAATAGAGAAACTAGATTGTAAGCTCCAGGGACTGAAGTGAATGATGAATCTATGTAAAGTGCTGCATAATACATTAGTGCTATATAAATGAATAAATATATACAATAATGAGACTAACCAGATTTTTTATTTGCACCAGTTTGGCGGGTGATAGATGTTTCTCTAGGGGTGACAGTCAATTAATTTTTATTGAACTTACTTTTGAGAGTATGGAGTGATACTCAAACGTACCAATACAGTGTATAAGAATATAAAGTAACACCACAAAAGTATTAGTGCAGCAGAGTGTAAATGAGGTCACCTGCCTCTGTGCCTCAAAACAAGTGATGAAAAGAAAATCCCATACGTCAGATACCCTACCATCTGCCACCCTACCATCTGATGTATGGGGCTTTCTTATTATTGGCTTACGTGTGCCTTTTTTTCCTTACACGCTTGCATTCCACATGATAAAGTGACAGATTCCACCAAACATTTCTTATTGGATTTGGGTTTATATTTAGAGGAACAAATTGATTTTTTATCTCATGTATTAGATTCATTATAAAGAAAAATTATTTTATATTTGATAAACAATTTTACTTGCAGATTAAGGGAACGACAATGGGGAGTAAATTTGCCCCATTGTTCACTAACCTTTATATGGCCAAATGGGAAGAGGAATATGTTTATAATTCATCTTTTTATCGGAGTAATATTGTCCTCTATCAAAGATACTGTATATAGACTACCTGTTATTTATTTGGAAGGGAGATTCAAATCTTATTAATGATTTTCTTAGACATCTTTATAAAAATGATTTTAATCTCAGTTTTATATTTTGATAGGTTGAAAACGCACTTTTTGGACCTCACTTTATTTAATATAGGTAATAAGATTCACAGTAAACTGTTTCAAAAGCTAACTCATACTACGTTTGTAATAACTTTTTAAATGCTAATAGCGATCATTATAAAAGATGGATAAAAAATATTCCTTATGGGCAGTTTCTGTGAGTTAAAAGAAATTGCTTGAGAACAGAAGAGTACGAATTCTTTTCTAGGGAACTTTCTGAATGTTTTAAGGTTAAAGGTTATCCTAAAACTTTGATTAATGAATCCAAGAAGAGAACTGGTTTGATTCCTAGAAACTAATTAATCAGTAGTTCTACAAATAGGAAAGACATGCATAACGGCTATCAAGTAGAATTCGTTAGTAAGTATACATCCAAATCTAACATCATACATAGTACATTTCAAAAATACTGGACTATTTTGAAAGCAGATGAAATGTTAGGAGAACATCTCCCTGAGAAACCCAAATTCATTTTTAAGCATGGGAGGTCTATTAAAGGACAAGTAGCCACAGTTTGACAGATATAGATGGCCATAAGGGGATTACACATTCTTTAATTGGGACCTTTAAATGCATGTGACAGAGATGTGGAACCTGCAAATTTGTAGCCCGCAAGAATGTTGAATCTACTTTTAATGAAAGGTATGATATTAAACATTTTGCAATTTGCCAGAGTAAATACATAGTATATCTTCTCATCTGCCTATGCAAATTTGTGTACACTGGATGCATCACATGCTCTATTTCCATCTGCATTATGGAACATGTAAAAAGGGATTAAAAACCCACTGTGTTTCTAAACATTATTCTGAGAAACACAATCAAGATCCTTCCACACTGAGTTTTTTGTTATTGAAATTATTTCTAAACAATTTAATGCTTGTGATAGATTACTTAACTCAGACAACAGGAAACCTATTGGATTTTTAGGAGTAGATCTCTTGTACCGAATGGTTTAAACATCGACCTTGATCTGGTCACTTTTTAAATAACATATATATAATTTGCATATTTTTAGATTTTTTTTTAATATTAACCATTGTTTATATTATTTTTATATTTATAACTCATATCATTTAATCAGAGGTCGCCTTTTTTAATTTCTAAATTATTGCTCACAGTATGTGATATTGATTATAATATTCAGAATTAATATAATTTTTTAAATTTTATTGTTTATTATATAACTATGTTTGGTGTACACATCAGTTTTGTATGATATGCACAGCATTTATTTATTTATTTCCTGTTGGAACGCAAGTGGCGGTTTATCTCAAATGATAGGCGCTGCAGAGTAACATAATCTTGCATGAAAGCGGCTGTCGTTCTCTGGTGGAACACAAGTTGTGTTCCTTTCCGAATCATAGGCGTTTTAGAGTGATGTCATCAGATCACATGATATCGGTCAGCTGATGTCACACGCAAGCGGTGGTATTTAATCAGATGCCAAACTCACCGACTTTACTTATACTTAAAAGCAGACAGTACAAGATACTGTGTATAATAATTCTTATCATTCTCCTGAGGAAGCTGGGGTTCATGCCTGATGAAACGAGTTGAGAGAGTTTTATTTTGATGTGCTTATTTATCTACAAAGTTTTGAGTAACAGTCTTTTAATAAAGTATATACTTTGTCTGGACATATTACACTATCAGTGTTTTTTATATCTCCTTTTATAGGGATGATAATAAAGGTTTTTGTTGATTGATATAGGATTGAAAACAACCATTCTGTATGAGAAAAATACATCAAAAAGTGACTTTTAACATAGAGATAAATGCTTTTTAAATAGCTGATATACCGGCATAGTAAAAACAAACACTGTTTTCCCCAGCATTAAAGGATAACTATAGGCTCATTATGTCTATGGTTAATTAGCGGGGGGAGACACTCACTGATCACACTTTTAAGCTCCAACACTGCCCATGCTGTCTATCCTCTGCCAATCTTTTCTGTGTTTGACAGCTCCCACAATCCTCCAAAAAATACTACTGCACTTTTTCTATTTGGTCAAGCTTTTTGGTCAAGGATTGTGGTGCCTGTCAAGAACAGAAAAGACTGGCAGTGTACGGATAGCAGGGTTAGGCTGGAATATAACAGAGTAATCAGTGAGGATCTCCTCCCTTCCTTGCTAATCACCTCTTATCATAATGAGCCTATAGTTATTCTTTAAGTGGGTAAAAAAAAAACCTTTATTAAGATGCCTCTATGACTCCATGGTTTACTCCAAATTTGGTCAACACTAGTAACCTTAATCTTCAAGCGTACAAAACATTCAGAATTCTACTGTAGTCATCATTGAATAAGAATTATTGTCTTGGTTTGAATTTAGTGTTGAGCGATGATCCGATGATTTTTCAAAAATCGTACTGATTATTGTCATCACTTTGAGCAAAGAAACCACTAAGCCAGCTATATAAACCATAACAAGCAACAGTGTGGTTATAGTTTAAAACCCAATTATTTCCCTATGGAATTAGGATTACTACTAATTTGAATACAGTTTATATTATTCAAATTAGTACTAATCCACAGATTTACAGAATTACACAGTGCCACCTGTTGGTGAGAAATAGAATATAAACTATATTCAAATTAGTAATAATTCCCAGTTTCACTCTCTTTGTGAGTAGTTATTTACTCTCCTGTATAAAATTGTCGCAGTTTCATGTTGTTATACCTAATTACTTCTATAGGGAAACAATTGGCTTTTAAATTGTAGCTGAATTCTTGCTGGCTATGATTTAAATAGTCATAATCGTCATCTGCAATAATCGTCATCGGCTAGGCTAACTATTATCCATTCAATGATTTTAAAAAAATTGATAATGGTCCGATGACGATTATTGCCATCATCGTTCAACACTATTTGAATTTAATGACCTGTATAAATGTTATGCTTCCAAATACAACATTTGCTGCAGATACACCTAGTCAAAGCTGTTTCAATTTGGTTCATTATTGAACTTTCTTATGATTCCACTTTTAATTTTTCTTCTATAAGCAAATATCATGTGAGTAAATGAGAAAGAATATAAAAAAAACAGATGAATTTGTGTCTGATTACCTGACTGGGTTTCTTTTCTTCAATTAGTTCACAATAACATTTTCACCTTCACTGTTCATTCTACAAAATAATGTCTTAAGGTCTGAGTCATTCAGTAATCTCCAAACAACTCATTATAGCTCTTTTCTTTCTCTAGCATACAGCATAAAAAAGACAGACACATCTTGTACCATGAGTGGCATAGGATTAGGGGAATAAGAATACAGAAGCTGAAACCGAAGATACATTTTTGGAAATATTGTAGTTAAATTATAACAAGCAAAGTTAGTCATTAGTTCTGCAATCCAAATCATCATTCATATGTTATATCTTTCAAGGATTGTTTTCCAGTTCAGGGTTTACTGTTCTCCAAAGGCATAAAGATTTAAAACACTGACTTCAGTAGGGTCAGGGATATGAGTGGGTAATGGAAAAGATTTATGGTATTTTATTGATTAATGGGTTTTTCAGTAGCAGGTTAAATGAACATGACAACAGCATTAATCCTATTTTTCACCCTTTCCAGGTAGTTAAATTCACAATCCCTCCTCAATGGGGCAAAAGATGCTCTTTTTTTAATCTAACTAATGGGATTACCTAGTTCATCTTTGCTTGAAATTATCCAGATGAGCTGGAGTATTCCGTGCAGATGAAGCCTTGGCTAGTGAGGTGGCTCAGTGGTTAGCACTGCTGCCTTGCAGTGCTGGATTCTGTGTTCAATTCCACCATGGACTTTATCTGCATGGAGTTTGTATGTCTTCCCGGCACTTGTGTGGGTTTCCTCTGGGCACTCCAGTTTCCTCCCACAATCCAAAAACATACATCTGTGTGTGTGACTGAATAGGGAAACTAGATTGTAAGCTCCATGGGGCAGGGAGTGAAGTGAATGACAAACCTCTGTAAAGCACTGCATAATATAGTAGCGCTATATAAATGAATAAATACAACTTGTGGGCTATTAAAAAAGGAATATATACACCCTTTAGACCATGTGATATTGAGGTTGAACATTAACAAGGTCTTGATTTTTCATTATTCAGTTGCTAAATTGTGTATCTCTTCTCAAGTCTTAAAGGGCGAAATTTATTAAAGTCGTAAATTTTACCGATCTATCAAATTTTTCAAATTTCAAGCAAAATTTCAAAATTTCACTTGGGATTTCAATTGAAATTTCAAAATTTCGATTGAAATTTCAATCAAAAATTCATTCGATCGAACGATCGATCATTTCTCCTTTAATAAATTTCACCCAATTTCACTTGCATAGGTTCATACACTTTGTATATGACTTGAGAAGAGAAAGAGATACACAATTTAGCAACTTAATACACCCTCAAGAACTAGCCAGTCATAACCATACTAACAGAAGTCTCAGATATTCAACAACCAATCAGTTACCAGAGTATTTATACACAGAACCTATACAAACACAAGTATTCAGGAAACAGCATATTGCTACCCCACACTGAAGATGTCATCTTGTTTGATGATGTTACGTTTGCAATTAAACTGCCAAGTTCAGAGAAAAACTGAAGATTAAAACTTATCTGAACTACTGACACCACCAATCATCAAAACAATATTAATATACAGTTTTACAGGTTTCCTCCAATGTCAGATCTAAGATGATGTTAGCTCAGTATGAAACACGGTGCTAGTAAGTCTAGTATATGTAAAGAAGAAGCAACACTTTTTCTAGCAGTGATTTGACTAATTAAAACCAATGAATAAAGAAACCCCATGGGGGGTTGTCTGTTTCACCAACAGGAACCCTTTCCCTAGGCTATTCGTTGAGTAATATAGAAAAGTTAGCTTTGCAGACAACTGCTTTTCCTTTGATTACCATTATTTTTTCTGCTCCTGACGAAGCCACATAGCCTGGCGAAACGCGTAGAGCAGTGTTTTTTTTATCTCCCAGAGGGCAACACTCCTCTTCTCACATAAAAGGGACCACCAATGTATTCATTTGTCTACAGGTCGGTACTTGTGATTTTTTATTGAATTGTCTTGGAGGATTCATGGTTACCTTGCTGGATAAACTTATATGCTTTTTTCAAGAAGCTGTATTGTAAGTGCAATACTTTTATTTTTCTACATTTTTAAAGATTAAAACTATATTACTCTATGTGGAGCTTTTTCTGTTTCCCTCATTTATATACACTCCTCCCTGGTCCTTTACTGTGATTTGGAGCATCAGGAATTCAGTTGGTTTATTGCAAGTGTGTCCAGTATCCATTGTCTTTAAGTGGTCAGACTTGGGAGAGTCGAGGTCCTGTTGCGCCATTTGGAAGTGTGTCAAACTACTTATATTTCAAAGCGATTACTCTTAAAAGAGTCGGTGAGCGGCCATTTTATATACAACACGAGGTGTTTTTATTTTTCACATTCAGCACAGTATCTACTTATTGGTTCTAGAGGGCTTTGTCTTTCCTCATATTCAGTATATATAGGTTGCACTATGTGTGTTTTTTTATGCGCTTTTTCCATAAAACCTCTGGTTGTTTTACATCCTTTGATTACTGTATTATTTTTGTAAAAAATGAAGTGTTATAATCTTCAAACACTTGAACTAAAATTATTTAGATTGTAAGCTCTATGGGCCAGGGACCTCCAACCACTTGTGTCAACCGCAACCTAGCACTTAAAGTGATGTATCCTTGTGATATTTTACTTGTATTGTTTAATACACTTTTCCCATGTCTGTATTATAATTGTATTGCTGAATTGTACAGCTCTGTGTAAATTTGTGGTGCTTTATAAATAAAATTAAGCATGCATACATATGTAATGTACAGTCAGTAAAATGACCATCAAGAACTGAGATGGGAAAAGACAATCTTGTCAATTTTGCTGCTAATGCTTCTTCTTATACAACTAAACTTGTTTCTATTTTTTTCCACTACTATGCTATATTACTTGTTCTTGTAATTGTAATCAGCTAGTAATATACATTTAAAAATACTTAAACCTTTGGTACACTCTACCTAAATTTCTTCCTATCAGAACATGCACATCCAATACTTGGAGATGTTGGTAGAGTCAATACTAATTCAAGCTGGAACAAAATCAAGGACTGAGGGAAGTTTAATGAAAACTTCTGTGCACACAGCAAACTTGCAATTTTACGGCTTTCATTACGAATCAGAAAATAGCCTTTGTCTGTTAAAACCATAAGCATTAACTGCAAAACCAATGAGCATAAGGGATCTTCTGTTCCAAGGAACTGAATGTCCCCTTAAGTCTTTTTCAATAAATTTGTTATAAGATAAGAAATGTTTCCTGTTTTCTTCCATTCAGTGTTAGAACACTTGATGTTAAAAACTATTTGGATTGCCAAATGTTCTGATATTTTATAAATGTGAGTCCCAGCTAACTCTATCAGCAGTTATGAAAGCTGTCTAAAGATTATTAATCATATTTTATTAATTTTTAAAGAGATTGTGTCCTAGAGAGATGTATTCCCTAAAGTTTGCTAGTTTTTTGAGTAAATAAAAACGGATACCAGTAGAATATTTTATTAAAACAGTACAAGAAGGTTTGTTAAGTTTCTCCATTAAGCAAAGTGTGATTTTAAAGTAGGTTATCTATGCATTCTTTTTTCCCCACCCTTAGAGAAAGAAATAAAAAAAAAAAGGAAACTGATTAAAATCTGTTTTGATCAGGTTCATCTGTGAATTTCAGAAGGGATAAAAATGGCGACTCTGGTTTCCCTTTAAATAAATAAACCTCTACATTCTTTTAATTCTTATTGGTCAGAGAAGATAGTACAGAAGACAGTCTGCTAAGTTATTACCTTTAATATCATTGACATGGTATTCCAGCACCCAAATAAAACATACTGAGATATATAAGCATTAAACTGGTGCAGTAAATAAATGATTGAATGGGTAGCTTCTATGTCAAAGATAACATAGTGTTGAGTTAAGAAAGAAAGAGAGAGGGATAGAGATACCCTACATAAGAACCATGGTCTACTTAAAAAAAAATGTGGGGCCATGGAAGATAAAACTAATTGGAACCTTCCTAATTATGGAAACATTATTTTCTGAAGGTTCCAGTCTAAAGGTAAGGATTTTACAAATTATTATTCCTTATAAAAAGATACAGTCACTAATGTAAATAGATCTACGATAAGTAAATAAAATGGAAAAAAAAATCATCTCTGGGGACCTCTCAAAGTTAGAGACCTTTAGCAAATGCCTTCTTACCCTGATGATGAGCCAGTCATGATAAGAATCCAGTTGAATTACTGTAGGCCTATAATTCCTATAATTAGTGCTGAACAGGTAACTGTAGCATTATTTTTATCCAACCTATCACAGCTTTTTAACTTCATTCCCTCTGGCTGTTAATCTGCTGAGACAAATACAGGTAGTCCTCGGGTTAAGACGCTTTATACACGACGCCTCATTTCCGACTTACACGGTTTTGCAACATAAGTTGAACTGCATGTAACCACTGTATAGAGGCCAGCACACGAGTCTCCTGCATACCATAACACCCTTCAGTGTTGAGCAATGATATAGTGAAAAGCCAGCAATATAAACCATGACCAGCAACAGTGCAGTTATAGTTTATAACCCCCCCCCCCATCTCTAAACCCACTTACAGTGAAAAGCATTTCTTAGCAATAGACCATGCCTCAGTCTTAAACTTCTGAGGCAGTCACTGTACCAGAACAAAATCACATAAAGGAGCTAGGCTGCTGATAAAAGATAAGTGTGTGGCTTTGTGTGATTATTCTGTTGTTACAGCTGTCCACTGCACTCAGGGAC
Organism: Pipa parva; assembly: GCA_019650415.1. Classification (NCBI taxonomy): domain Eukaryota; kingdom Metazoa; phylum Chordata; class Amphibia; order Anura; family Pipidae; genus Pipa; species Pipa parva. The sequence goes on along the minus strand of WMED01010457.1, from coordinate 2,049 downwards.
ATGCTATTGAATGTCCCTGCAACCATAACCAGCAATAGTGCAAGGCTTGACTTATGGCTTTAAACCCAATTATCTCCCTATAAAAGTAATTAGGTAAACCCAGCTCTAAATTATAACTTAGCCAAAAGGCCAAGAACTAAACCCATTCACAGTGATGATCATTAGGAGGAGCAGGGGCTGCTTTTCCACCACAAAAAAAAAAAAAAAAACTCAGGTAGCCTATAAAGTCATGTATTATTACGCTTAGGGAGAGTAAAAATGAAAGACAAGAGAGTATAGGTGATACCTTTTATTGGCTAACAGAATAAATTATAAATACAAGCTTCATCAGGCAATAAGATGAAACTGCAACAATTTATAGAGGAGAGTAAAAAAACTACTCACAAAGAGAGTGATTCTGGGAATCAGTACTAATTTGAATACAGTTTATATTCTATTTCTCACCAACAGGTGGCACTGTGTAATTCTGCAAATCTGTGGATTAGTACTAACTTCAATACAGTTCAAATTCTCACCAACAGGTGGCACTGTGTAATTCTGTGAATAAGTACTAATTTGAATAATATAAACTGTATTCAGATTAGTACTGAACAACAGCTGTAACAACAGAATAATCACTCAAAGCCACACAATTATCTTTTCTCAGCAGCCTAGCCCCTTCATGTGATTTTGTTCTGGTGCAGTGTCTGCCTAAGAAGTTTAAGACTGAGGCATAGTCTATTGCTAAGGAATGCTTTTCACTGTAAGTGGGTTTACAGCTGGGGGTTATACCTAATTACTTCCATAGAGAAATAATTGGGTTCTAAATTGTAGCTGCACTGTTGCTACAGTACTGTACACTGTTATTATGGTGTTATTATGGTGTACAGTATTGTATGAACGTATGATCCGACATACATCGAAATTCGGTTTACGACGTGTAAGAACGGATCATCGTCGTAAGTCGAGGGCTACCTGTACAGTAAATACACAGTGAGTGTTATGTTGCACCACAGGGATATGTTGCAGAGACCTGAATTAGGATACACTAAAAGAGTCAATAAATATTTTCCCTCCATGAATATAATGATATATGTTGTTTTATAACATTTCTGCATGCTGACACACATTTTTTATAAAGTAAAAAATATGATTTCTAAAAGCCCTCTAGCAAATGCCATTCCAGAAAAGAAATTGTTAATTGCTGCGTGAAATGGCAGAGATGAAGGAAATAAATCCAGGAATAGAGGAGAACATTGTTTTCTTAATAACTCTTCTTTCCCAGAGAGTACTTCACGTATCAGCAGCAAATGGCACTCGCTGTATTTACAACAGATGAGGGACTTGTGGGTATCACTTTGAGCTCACAATGCTTTATAGAGCACTTCAAGGTCAAACCGGCTCTTTGCAGTATGACTGCTTCCCATTCCTTTCAGACCTTCGTTAACCATGGCCAAATACTATTTTTGTCTGAACAATCACAAAATGTATAGGATTCAGATCTGCACTTTTAAAAGTAAATAGAGTAAGGTACTTTCTCTTAAATAGGAAAACCTGGTTTTATCACATTTAAAGGAACAGTCTGGCTAGAATATAAAAAAAAACACTTTTATTTACTTATGCTAATTATTAACTTTTATTAAATGCAATTTATTATCAATTTAAAAAAATACATAAATTAAATTCTTACCTGTAAAGAAGTCCTGTACAGCACTTCCGTGTTGCAGACTCAATCTTTATTCTCTGCAGGCGACTCGACGGAGTCCCAAATCACCTGATCCTTCTCAGAAGTGGAGGACTGCACTTCTGAGAAGGATTGGATGATTTGGGATGCCTTAGAGCAGGGGTCCCCAAACTATGGCCCGCGGGCCGCATCCGGCCCCCTGAGGCCATTTACCCGGCCCCCATCGCTGGGCCGGCACTAGCGGTAGAGGAGGCTGCAGGAGGGGGCGCAATCGTGGTGCTCTTCCCCCTCCTTTTCACTTCTGCTACCTATCTCGTACCTGGCCCGGCTCAGTGTGCTGTAAAGCTCACTGTTACAGCGCTTCTTTCTCCCTCCCCCAGCGCATA
>WMED01010456.1:0-15762 GCA_019650415.1 Pipa parva | reverse complement strand
GAATTGTTGTTCTGGTGAGCATATAGCAAAGCTATTATCTGGTTACAGTGATACACGGTTTGTTGGTGTATTTCCTGTTTCAACACGTCGGCTAACTATACCGACTGGCACGTTTGGTACATCTTTGCTATATATTCTTTAAAACTTTTAAGGCACTATGTTTGTGCGCTTCCTTATCCTTTAGATTTTACTGAATCGTTTCTGGCCACAGGGGAGTAGGAAGCAAACTCCCGAAGGAGGAGGCAGCACACTTTTCAAGTTTTTCAAGATTTATTTGGACACCTGAACTATTTCCACAATATAGAGGCGCTGCTTTGAGCACTTATTGTGTTTATTTGTTATGTTGGAATAATAGTATCTAAATAAGATAATTTGCATTTTGATTTTGGTAAATGGTGCAAATTATATACACACTTCTAGGGTCGCCTTACCTTTATAAAAATGCTGTAATTTTCTTTACTTATTACATATTTCTCTGGTGTGGATACTTTTTCATCTGAGTGTACCGTCACCTTACACCAAACAGGAAGGCAGCCATCATCCCACTACTTGCTGAATTCACCACTTTGACGCGGTCTAATTCTTTGGTGGACAGGCAAAACTTGTGTGCATGCGCAAGCAAAGTAGTGAGTATATCTGCAACCATTGTGAGGTGTCGAACTGAATGCAAAATTTTACACATTATGGAGCTAGCTGAATAAGCAGAGTTGGGGGAGTGGTGGATGGATGCAAATATTTTTGCCTTTATGTGACTGTTTGCACTTTAACCCCCTAGTCTAGTTCTTGTTATATAGAGATTCAACAACAAAGAGTAGATTTGAATGCAGCATCTGAAACAGGGAGCCACCCCATAAATTATGAGGTGTGTGCAATGTCTTTAAGTTACTCAATTATTCATTCATTTTAAATGGTAAATAACATGTCCGCTGGAGTTAACTATGTAGAATGAGAGCCCATACCATTTTTTATTCTATTTTGTTTTGTTCTAGCTGTGAAGAAGTGCAGTGAAATTTAATAAAGAAATAGTAACCTTTATTCTACCTTCTTTGTGTATGACAACTATATAGAGCATCAGGGTTTTGTTTTTTTTTGTTTTAATAAAATAAATCTTGTTAGATATTCTACTGAGCACAACAATATTTATATATATTTACTGTATATAAATAAAAATCATTCACTGTTGAAATCAGCTCTGTTTTCTCTTCCTTATTCTCTGTTCTGGTGAGGATAAAAATGATGCCGTGCAATAAACGAACTGTCCTTTTGATTTGGAGTGAAGGAAACATTAACATTTAGTAACATGTAGTTTATCAATAGAATATTTAGTAGCACTAGAATATAGATTGAATAGTTTTTTTTTTTCTTCTCTAGAACAATACACTTATAACAGCAAATCCATTTTGTACATTATGTCCAGAAGGGTTCATTTTGCTTTAGGTTATAAACATAGAAGTGAAAAAAGGGAGATCAATCATACAGAGCGAACTAATCTCCAGGGTTCTCGGTTTTTTAAGATCCACTTTAGAAAAAGTGATGTAAAGGAAAACAATCTATTGTGTGTTAAGCTGTATTTTCTGTGATGCCTGTATTACTTCATTAAGTCCCAAATGCCTGAATCCTAGTTCAAGGGGAAATTACAATAGAGAAAACCAAACCAAACTGCTTCTATTGGATAGATAGGATTGTGAAGACATACCAAGAAAAAGAGTTAATGAGTACAGCTCCATATGGAGAGCTATTCAGTCATCTTGTGGGGAGTCTAGTTGTATATGATACAGACTACAAACAACTATTTCTTTTAGATGGGGGTGGGGGTTATTCACTAAAGTCTAAATTGTTGTGTATAGGTGTGAATTCGCCAGATAAAGGCAGTCGCAATAGACTGCTACTGTCGCAGTCACATCTTTATAATGAGAATGTTGTCGCAGTCGCGATTTTATTATGGGAAAATTGTCACAATCTTAACATTAAAAAAATTGTCACAACTTTACAACGGGGAAGTTTTCACAGATTTGCTATGGGAATCCGCTATTTGTGAATTCGACAGTTGAATTCGCACATTAGTGAATAACCCCCCCAACTGTCTACTGAATGCATCTTTACCCTGTGGCATCTGGTAAGTGCAACTGCACTTGTGGGATCTGAAGAGAATAGGTTGCTCTATTCACATGTGAATCCCTACTATCACAATAGATGGCAGGTGTGGTTAACTTACCCCAACATTAACATTTAAATTACACATTTGTTGGTGTAGTACAGGGGTCAGCAAAGTGCGGCTCGGGAGCCACTTGCGGCTCTTTAGCTGCTTTGCTGTGGCTCAGAGCGCTCCTCCAAAGCCCCATCCATGACCGCCAAAGACTCTTCAAATTGGCTGTCGGCAGGTCATGTGGTAAAGAGAGTGCGCTCCTCCCTCCTCCAGGGGCTCACAAAATAGTTGTCGCCGCTGGAGGAGGGAGCAAAATGGATCCCTCCTCAAAGAAGTTTGCCAACCCCTGGTGTAGTATAATAGGCTGCTAACATACTACGCTTAAAGGATTCTCCTCTTTTCTCCTTTCTTTCTGCCCTCTTATAACATTGTCTCTGCAGGGACTGATTTATTTAAATGATTGTGTGTGTGTGTGTTTTTTTATCTCATTTACAAATTGATATGTCTAAATAAATAAATAAATAAATAAATATAAATATATACATATGCACACTATATATTAAGGTAGAGTGGTCATGTTATTCCACAGATGCAAAAAAATGGGTATTGCAATACTTGGTGATACCTTTTTTTAACAGTTGTTTTAAATAGACAGGCTTACAAGAGGTCTGTCCTCCCTTTATCAAATCACAAGCAATATTTCCAAAGGAGAACTGTATTAATTATTTATGCCAACTCGGTTTATCTTCATGACTTTAATAAGCAATTTTGTGAAATAGATGTTATTGCATATCTCATGTTGGCTAGACATTCATGCCTTCCAATACAGTTCTGTCTAAAGGTGGTGTTTTATATCAGCACAATCTTGTTATTGTTTTTATAGAGAAGTTAATCTACCCATATTTACATACATTGTGGATTGGAGTGCATAACCTGCTTTTGTTTTATTAACATTTCAATAAACATGTTATTTTACTGATCCAGTTGTGGTGCCCGGGATTTCTTCATATGCTCAACCATACCCGAAAAATGTAGTGTGGTTCAAATAATTATTTAAAAACACATTAAAAAAACATTCTGCAGGGTGGCACTTTATTTGTTTTTGATTATATTCTTTCTTTTCTTTTTATGAATAAACAGAATACTTATCTGCCTGAGTGCAGCTGAATCTAGTCCCTAACTGGAAGGCTACACAACTATCTACAACTATATTAGTACTTCCTCCTTTAATGTGCCACACTTCTATGACACCTTTTTCCAGGACTGGTGCAAAAAAAATCTTAAAGGGGTAAAAATAATGTTAATGTTGAACCACAACCTATAACCTAAATGTACTGATTCTGAGGTCAAAAAAACAACAAAACCATTAATTGCCAAATGAACTATAAGAACAATCAGCAGAATATAGCATTGTATACAGCATATTAAATGGCATATATTCTCTTCTATACTAAAATTACCAATTTAACTTGTTTCTTTCTTACTTTTTACTCTGGACATTTTCTTTTCACCTTCCCTTACACATTTGCTACGTCCTTCACTTCTCGTTTCTCCGTTCTTGTCCTTTTTTTTTCCATCTTCATCTTCCTTTTCAATGTTTTATTTATTGCTTTCCCATTCCACTTTCTCTCATTTTAATTCTTTTACAGGATATTTTATGGTATTTTATCAATAAGAGCAATCTTTCCATAGATCTTTTAACCAATGGCAACCAATCAGAAGTCACCTTTCATAATTTCGTAATTCTCTGTGAATGCTAACAGCTGATTGGTTGCTACGGATTACTAAACCTCCGAATAGATTGCCAACCTTGATAAATCCTACCGTTAATTATTGCTTTCCTTTTTCCATTCTTCAATTATGATATATTGTTTCATTGACTCTTTCATGTTTTTTTACTTTAACACTATTTTCATTGCATATTTATTTTCTTACGATGTTTCTTTTTAAGTTTTCCACATAATTAATTGGGGAACACCAACAAAAAGTTCAGGATCACGTTGTATTTGACTGTCATGCTGTTAATTGTTTGATACCTTTCAGAGATATGTAAAGTAAGACAGGAAGCAGATTATCAGTTTAATTGAATAAGGGAATGCATCATCTCCATGGGGGTAAAATAGAAAACATTTAGAAGCAATTACATTTTGTTTTGAATTGTAGGAATAATGCCTACATTTCTCATAAGAACATCATACAGTATATTGCTGAAATATAAAAAAAAAAGTCTACTTTGTCATTTTAATTGAGTTGTCTGCTGATTATTTCGGCATTATATATTATGTGATTTTAAGTTATTTCCAACCAACCATATGATAAGAAGTGCTAAGTTAATAAGCTGTATCAGATAAAAACACTAAATACTTATTACTGTATCCTTACCTTTAATGAGATGTTCTGTATATATTCCCTTATTCATTGACAAGAAAAAAAGAAGCCTTTAAGACAAATATAGATTCCACTGGAGGAATTGTTTCTAAGCCTACAATGACAATCTAAAATTCTCTTCACTGCTGTACCAAAAAGCAAGGTGAGGGGGTAGCTGCTGTGTAAAGTAATGCTCTGAATTTACTGTGATACCCTTGGAAAAACACAGCATTTAGCAAGAACTGTCTGTAAGTCTTCATTTCCTCAGGTGTACTTGAGAAATGCAAAATTTACAGTTCATCTGTAAGCGTAGAATTATTATGCGAGTGTGACAAAAACATAAATATTATGACAGAATTGCACTTTTCAGCAGCTTGTAGGACACCTTCGTTATGTTGTATAATTATTTTGGTGACCGAAAATGACAAATACAGAAACTAGCTTTTCATAGTCCATATACTGTATGTACTCATGTGAACCATGTGGATAAAATGCATTATTGTTCAACAGCATTGCCCACCAATATATCTGCGAATCTGGGTGAGGAATTGAAGACAGAGCAGAGAAATTTCTAAGAAAAAAAGTACTCGCACATAGCAAAGCGCTAATTTTAAGTTTTACCATTCTTCCATTTTTAAATCTAATATGAAGGTTTGAAAATGATGAATTTAATAGACTTTATGAGTTTTGTCAACCATGCATACAATATAACTGTTTTACTCCCTACACCAAACTGTGCATTTTAATAGATCTAATTGTGTTATTGCTAAGCTGCCAATGGCATTTCAGTTAAAAAACATTTTTTACCCAAACCAACATAAGCTATTTTGTGTAACTTGAAAACAGTAAACATGAGAGCTGCTATAAAGTTATGAATCATTTGTTACGGGAGTTTTTCAGCAACATACATCACTGTAAATAAATTACTGACATTTCCATCTGAGCTCTGGGTTCATCACCAGAAATTCTTATGGCAGAACAATGCATCCACTGTGACAGAATTATAGTTCTCAAACTATTTTAACTGAAACTAAGTCACAGAATTCCAGCATATATTTAGGGTTGAAAGTTTTTAAACTCTGAAAGGCTGGGGGTAGGGGGAATTCACGATAGTCCAAAGTGAGGTGCAGAGTCTTCTCCTCACTTCGCACTGACTGATATGCGCTTGCTGAGGTCCTGCACGCGGACACGCGGCACACGGCAAAAGAGTTGCCTCGCCGAGACTTGAATCCCTTTAAAGCCCTCGCTGATGTCCGCGTGCAGGACATCAGCGAGCGCATATCAGTCAGTCCGAAGTGAGGCGAAGACTCCGCACCTCACTTCAGACTATCGTGAATTGTTCTTGCGAGATTTCTTTCTAGATCAAGTTTTTCGATCCCAATTTTTCAAAATTTTCAATGGAAAGGTAGTCATTCTACTAATGTAAAGTATGGCTACCTTTCCATCCAAAAAAATTTTGAAAAATTGAGATTAAAAATCTCGATCTTGAGATCTCAAAAAATCTTGCGAGATTTCTCCTTGTAAACTCGGAAAGACCCAGAGTGGAGAGTGGAGTAATTAGTTGAGTATTCAGTAGTGTTTTAGTAGATGACCAACCACTTTTGATTCACATGTGGGCGAAATTTATTAAATTCAAAATTTTTACCGATCGATTCTGATCAATCGATAGGAATTTACATTCGAGCGATCGGAATTCTGATCGGGCGATCGGAATTTAATTTCGGGTGATCGTTTTGCCTTTAATAAATTTCGCCCACAGTCTAGAACCCCAACCTTTTCTAAATTCAACTCAGTTGTTTTTACTTATAACTCACCACTATCCAGCTCTTCTGCTCCAAAGTGATTTCTATAGAATAACATGAGCTCGATCTTATAACACTTGTAGATGGTTACCAGGCAAACAAGTAAAAGTAGAATAGCACCAAGGCCCCCAGCAAGCTCAACTGTGTACATTAGCTCTGTAAAAAGATAGAATTACATTTTATACATATCATAATACATTTTAACTGACATGGAATCTAAAATGTTTTCATCTTTAAACCTAGCAAATTGAATACAATTACATTTTAAGGCAAATAAATTAGTTGTTGCAGTTTCAAAGATGTCTAATAATATATGGTGGCTCATTGGTTATTGGTTTCAGTTCTACTCTTGACATCATTTACATAGAGTTCTCCTCATACCTGGCTGGGTTTTATTTCTGGGAACTTCAGTTTTCTCTCACAATCCAAAAACATATTATAACATTTCAGTACAGCAATAATGTTGATCAGTTTCCCCAGCGTGCTACCTTTTATTTTTGTTTTTATCCATTTTACAGAGATGCATTTTTTTTTACACCATTGACACCTTGAATTAATGCAGCTCTGAAAACGATACTACCACTGTTTACTTTTGGTTCATGTCTGTTTAAGATGATGGAAAAAATATATTTTTAAAGTTTCATCCGCTTTAATCAATTTTTCTTTTTTTTATAAAATATTCTTTAAAGACACGTTTCGTATGAATTGATCTTATCTGTGGTCAAATTAAATGATATAATTTCAATTTCTTTAATCAAATATTCAATATTTAGGTTCACAGGTTCATGTGGTAATCAATTTTGCTAGAATATTATAATAATCCAGTTGCTGAATTTTTTTTTTTTTTAATGGTTATGTAATGTGTATCTTTAAGTTTCTTAAATATACCCTACAAATCTCCTCTTGGATGATCTAATACCATCTCAAATAAATTTTGAAAGACTGAATAGGAGCACTGATAAACTCCCGCACCAGGAAATGTGTATGTAACATGTACAGGCCAGTTTTCCATGAAAAGGTTCCCTCCCCCAGATATTTTTGCCTTACTTATTACTTAGCATATGTGCACAAGTCAGCTTTCCCTTTCTAATCTCCTGCATTCCAACTTAATTTATGTGGTCAAAAGGTCATCCCACTGCTTAACAAATAGCAGTTAGGCAGCTTTTTCTTCTCATGCAGAACAGAAAGGAAAGGGAGAGGAAAATGTCAGATCTCAGTAAAACTAATTAAGGGAAGCAAACTGCAAATATGATTTCTTCCCTAAAATTTTTTAACTAATCGTGTCAGCAATTGGCTTAGTATAAATGAGTTTTATATGTATATGTGCAGTTATATCAACACTATAGTGCCACTTTAAAGTCCTTTAGGCTGTTGTCCCTCCTTATAATACTTTACTTTGTGTGCGTCTATATTCCTAGTTATTTCCTGCCTTTACTTTGTTCATACTACCCTTTCCTGTATTAATTAGAACTCATCTTCTACTACTTGGAACACTAGCATTGGTTTTTATATCTTTAATTCATATTTTTTATGGTGAAAAAGATATTTCTGCTAAATGATTTGCATTCAGAGACTAATAGCAAAGCACTTTGTTTATTGCCCCCCTTTTTGTGTAGCTACATTTTCCCTCTCCCATATAGACTGTAAGCTCTAGGGGGCAGGGTCCTCCATCCTCTTGTTTCACTGTCTGGTGCTTGGAGTGATATATCTTAATGAATATATGCTTGAAATGTACTTTACCTGTACTATAATAAGTATGTCTCTTATGTCTACATTGTATTAAATTGATTAGAGCTGTGTAACCTTTTATGCACTTTATTAATCAAACTACATACAAACGTTTATTTGCTGCTTTGTTGGAACACCAAAAGGTCTTTTAAGCTTGAAGAAATCAATTCCCTTCATCACGAGTGCTTTAAACTCTAAATTCGTGTTTACAAATGAATTTAATTAAGATATATTATGCAGTCTCACTTAGATGTTAATATCCAATGCCACCGTTGTTGTTCAATTATTCATCTTTTCTTTTTCAGTTGTGTCAGGATTTACTTCTGTATATGTTGCAAATAAACACAATATTTCAGTGCTGACACTCATTCTTTGAGCATGACTTCTCGGTCTTGCTACACTCTGTTACCACAGATCTATATGATGGATGAAGGGCATTGTTAATGAGTACAATGCCAAGGATGGGTAATCTAAACAAATGCATTCATATCTATCTGTCTGACAACAACAATCTAGTCAGTGATGTCACTTAGAGAATCATAAGAACAAGCAGTAAGCCATCACTGTCTTTTATTGTTTCACATGTTGTCTAATAGCCAGAGATTACAGGAAACATATACTAGGCAATGCTTTCATAACCAACATGAGCTATTACTTATTTTACTGGACAATCCGTTATATCTGAGAGGAAATAAATTGAAGAAAACAAAAATGCATGAATTAAACTTTCGGTTGCAATAAATAAAAAGAATTATTCCCGTTTATAAGTAAATGCCCTTTTAAACCATAAATACTCGTGTAAATGAAAGAAATATTCCCAAGAAAAAAAAAAATTGCTAGATTATATGAATAAACAGTAAATATCATTTCAACGCATAAATACATAACATGTCATTTTACACTCCGTGTTCACATAGTATATAGCTTTTTGTCATTGGCTTTGAATGAGAGACTTTTCTTTAAATGACTAGATTGTTTTTTAAATGAATATAATGAAGTGATTAAACATGAGACTGGCATAGGTATAGTGGATACAGGAAATGAAAATGTTAACTGTGACGCAAGGTTACTTTTAGATGAACAGCAAGAAAAGTAATAAGCACTGGGTCCCTAAGGCCTCTTTCACACTACTTTGTTTTCTGAGCATGTGCCATTTTCCGGCAGCATTAAGAACACAATCCTTGGAAAAATGTGAAATAGCATCATGTGACTACAATAATTTCACTGTGTTTTGAGGCAATTTTAGTGGAAAAATGTTTTAGGAGAATAAAAGCAAGTAAAGTAAATCAGATCTGACTGACAGACATTAAAAATGCAGTACATCAGATTCCCGTCTGATTTTAATGCGAGTCCGTAGGGATGACTGGGGACAGGAGTTGTAGCTTGTCACAAATTTAGTCAGATCATGAAAAATGGAACACATAGTGTGAGTGTGTGTCTGTGAAAGTCATAGAGGACAATGTTTAGCGTCTGTATGTGAACAATCTGCCCTACTGCATCAGACTAACTGAATCACAGAAAACAAGGTAGTGTGATGCCTTAATGTTTATTCAAGAGAAAAGTCTTAGGGCAAAAGTTCAAGTTGATCCCGCGAGATTATTGTTCAAGTTTTTGCATTGTATTTTTTTATTGAATTTTTCAAAGGAAAGGTGGCTGTAATAGTGTCTACCCTTCCATCAAAAAATTGGATCGAAAAACTCAAGCGATAAATCTTGCGGAATCAACTTGAAAAGCCAAGATTGGTCTTTTCGACGCTAATAACTTTCGCCCCTAGTATTTGTTGTACTTTTATATCAAACTTTATAACTTAAAGGTTTCTAACCTAAAGGACTTCTATTGGAACCGAGTTATACTACTTATTCTGTAGTTCCTTTTCCCAACTAGCAAGATATGAGATCCTCCTTTTGGATTCATGCTTCTATATTTCAAATATATTGGAATGAAGCTCTCATAGATCATGTGACTTGAAACACAGGATATAGGAGTTGCTAGACTTCATGTAAGAAATTCTTAGGCAACTGAAAGCAGTGTAAGAAGCTTAATCTACATTAAGGGCTGCCAAAAGAAGGAATAGCCTTCCAGGATAGGAAAGGAGCTAAGAACTAATGTGAGAATTAAAGAAGTTACTCCTAGGAGTGAAGGGTGCACCTTGAGCTACGAATGTTGAATTTCAACCATGAATAGTTTCAGATCTAGGTGGTCATGAATATACATAAGGAGGTAAATAGTTATTGGATCAGTTGCTGTCCAGTTACTTTTATCTCCTGGATAGTATAAATAATTCAGGTTTTTCACATTGGATACTACTCTTTTTCTTTGGAATTTATAAAGATATACTCTATATTAAAGGGGGTACAGTTTCCCTGGTAGGTCGATATCGATGATATCAATGTCAATGCCATGGAAAATTATTAAGCCCTTTTAACTTTTTTTTTTCGGATGTTTGAGGGTGGTGAAAACCAATTATTCCCTATGGAGTTGGGGAAAATCCCTTGAAGAAATATCAACGATATCGATATCAAAGGGGATAACTGAAAGTAATGTAAAACTGTAGCGGTGTTAACGCATCAATATTTATTGATATTGATTTTTTTCTTGATATTGATCATTTTACTTTGACTTTTCATAAATAAGGGGGCTGATTTTAGTAAATATCTTTAAGAGTGAAGGGGACACTAACACAGAGAATTCTCATTTTAATTGGCATCATTATTTCCAAATCAATAATTGGTTTTGAAGCCATATAAACATGAGAGCATTTCACTCAAGACAATAAAAATGTGAATATACTTGTTTATTCCAGACGGTTTATCATTTTTTTTTTTACAGAGACGCATCTGTTTGATGGCGACTAGAGATTTAACATAGACATGAAATTAATTTCATAATAGGTTGCTAGAGAAAATAAATAATGTGTATAATAATAAATAATGTGTATAATAATAAATAATATGTCTGCTTCAGTGAAATAAGAAGCAAATAATATTGTATATTATAAGTATAACAGTACACGGGTATTTTTAAAAAATAGAAGCAAGAAAATGCATTGCATTGTGTTCTTGGCATAGTCCGCTATTTACTGTACTGTCAAACTATATAATTAAGCGAAGAAACAATAGTATTTGCTATGCTGGGAAATTGGACTCATTTAATTGTAAGATATTTGTTTAGTTAAGTCTTTGGCACAAACATAACAGTGGATACAATTTAATTATACATGGAGTGAATGTTCCTTATCAATGCATATTTCAACTTTGCTATTGCTTGAATTTGCATTTAATTCAAATAGCATAAAATGATCTTAATCACAAAAGAGAACATTAAAGTTTAGTACGGTCTGTTTTTCCAGGGGCATTTAAGTCCTATATTCCAGGAAACAAATTCATTAGACTCCAGAATCTCCCTGGTGTTAAAGATCCCTTTTTCATGTACTTTTTTTAACGCTACAATGTGGCAATCAGAAATTGAATTCCCTTGCTATGATCCCTTTAAATTGTACAAAGCAGTACAAATCAGTTTCCGAATTCCTAGGAAACATGGTATGTACAGTTCTATAAATCCTGGTGGATAGAGAATGAGTGGTTGAAGTGAGCTGAAGCATTGTAAAAAAAATAGCTATTATCAATTTTGCTGAAGATAACACCTGTTTCTGTGTTCAACAGTTTGAAGGCCATAGATGCTCAGCAATCCTCTGAGAAATGCAATTAATTTATCACTGAATCTCGGGTATTGCTAGATATCCAGTGAGGCCCTGTCTTTCTGCTTCAGTTTGGATTTAAAATTGGATTCTGCAAAACTTTTGTCTTTTTGTATACAATTTTTCATTACCTGTTTACTTGAAAAGATATAAACAGAATGTTAAATGGGTGCTATTTATTTCAGCAGAACATTTATGGTATTGTTTTAGCTGAAAACAATATATAAAGTATATGAAACTAGATTAACTTTGAGGAAAAGATTTTAAAAATATTTTTGTTCTTGTGTCATGCTGTTGTGGTTCACTTGTCCAAAACCTTTGCCGAATGAAAGAGTCTTGTGGGCTTGGTCTCACCAAAGAAATATATATCCTATAACAACTCCAGAATTAACTGTAGTGAGACTATACTTGTAATTTTTTTTGTATTTGTTCATTTTTTATATAGCGCTACAATATTACGCAGCACTTTGCAGAGATTCATTATTCACTTCAGTCCCTGCCCCGTGGAGCTTACAATCTACTTTGCCTATTCAGTCATACACAGACTTGTATGCATAGTTATATTTATAAAGCACCATTAGGTAATGCAGAGCTGTACAATTCCACTATAGATATAATACAGACATGGGGAAGTGCAAGTGAAGTAAATTTCAAGCACATGATCATGAAGATACATAACATTTTAAGTTACAGGCAGTGATTGAAATAAGAGGATGGAGGTCCCTGTCCCGCAGAACTTACAATCTAAATGTAAAGTTAGGTAAAATACATATCTTTACATTTTCACAGATAAAAATTAGATTGTCAAATAACAAAATTTCTCTGACAAAGTTTGGCAATGCCATACACCTATGTATTTATATACAGCAAAACATATGAACAGATGACTAGGCTTGCACTTTAGCAAAGGTGATGATTCTTTGTTTATGTCAGGAAAAAATGTCATAATGTATATATACCCTACTTTAGAAAACTCTTTAGAGAAAGAGAATGTACAGTTATGGAAAGCTTTAACTGCAAAATGGCCATGTACGTTGGGTGTATCCAGTTTAACATTTTTATCCTCTTATAGAAGTTAAATCACAGCCATGCATTCCCCACAGAGAAGGAACAAGGCTGTAATATATATACTGCAAATGATAAAGCTTAATCTGCTGTAAAATTGAAATGCATTGAATTTGTCATGGACAAGGTCTCATAAATCAAGATCTGACTGATTCTACATCATGCAGAATCATATGGTTTGATTTGCAGGCAATGAATATAACCATCCTGTACAAGGCAACCATGAATTTATACTACTTGCATCTTACAAAAAATAAAAAAAAAATAAAAAAAATGAACAGCTATTCTGTAAAGAAGGTATTAGGTAAGCCACACATTACAGAATGTCTATTTTGTTCCCATAATTAGTTTTATAGAAATCTACCATCTATTGAATGGTTAATTTTTCACATTGAAATTGAAAATTAAAACCTTACAATACCTATTTTTAAAAATAAAATCATTAAAGAAAAATTGCTGATTGCAGGGGATATTTATTAAAGTGCATTCAGTCAATTTGGACGCTTATAACAGTTGTGGACTTATGGAGCTATTCGCATTAATTTGCGTGCATGTGCACAGTTAAAGTGCACCTGTCATCTCAAAACACTAATACTAATTTAGGTTGTACTAATGAAATAAATGTTTTGTAAATATATATGTAATTTTTTAAAAAGTACCTTTAAATAGCATTTCTGTAATCTTCCCTGCAAGCCTGCCTTTTATTTCCTGGGTCAGGTGATGATGAGTGACATTATAGCTCCTCCAATCAGATCCCTGCTAGATCATGATTTAAGGGATCTGATTGGAGCAGCTACAACGTCGATCATTATTTATCCCCGCCCACCCAACATCCAGGAAAGAAAAGGTAGGCTGGCAAGGAAGATGACAGAGAGAAATGCTGTATAAAGGTACATTTTTTAAATACATATATATTTACAAAAACATTTATTTCATTAGTACAACCTAAATTAGTATTAGTTTTGAGGTGACAGGTGCACTTTAATTTATCTCTTCATGAAACATAGGACTGTATTGAAATAGTGAATTCAACAAGGCATACAGTGTTTAATTTGCCTGTTTGATTTTTCCAGATCAAAGTGGCAAACTCCATAAAGTTAGTGGGATTTTGTTAGGGTAAGATTGCTCCACTTGACTAGTGGAATACGCATGACTACATATCAGTGCGCTACAGTTCGATTGACAATGCTCCACTATGCAGGAAATTGCATCCAACACTGTTTTAGTCTTCGGCGAGGAAATCCATGACTTAGTAAAAATGTTGGGAATGTGCGATCAGCAGACCATAGCGAACTGAAGCAAACTCTTCTAGACCGTCGAATTCAAAATTGATAAATCCCTGTTACAGTCTCTACTAATGAGTAACAGGCACCTAGAGTATGTGCCGCTAGGAAATAAATGTGTTGATACCTAGGTTATACCATGTAGATGCATATTAGAGCCTTGGGTTGCTTGCTACTGCGTTTCTGGAATCATTTCAGTGAACATTTTATTTCTATCATTTGAAAGTTTTAAAATTTAAAGACCCATGCTGGGCAAAAAAATTCTATGTTATAAACAGAGGGGTGTTTGCACAGTTGTTTTTTTTTTCATCTATTATACATTTTTCACAGCCTCCGCTAATTATTTAATGTGTTAGAAATTCACTTTATGTTCAATCAAATTACACAAAGCTAAAATGCTTTCTTTAGTCATTTAATAAAAGCACTCAGAAACATCAAAGCAAAACTAGTAACTCTTGCCCAAAGTCCTTAATGCAGAAAGACATGTCAAGGAGCTTGAATACTTCTAAGTTCAGAACAATTCATTACAGTAAATGTGCAGTAGTCTTCTTGTAGCACAATAACGATAATAACATTAATTTCAACTACTACAGTGAGTTTATATTACTTTCTAAATATGTTGCAATTTAAATTAACAGTAACACCAAAAATTGAAAATGTCTCAATTGTAGTTACAGTAGACTATATATTCAATCTGCACTTCCAAAATGTCTAAATAGTGTGTACAAAGAAAGATATTTAGCTATTTAGCTTCAATAAGTAGGAATTAGGACGCACTTCCTATCTATGCTTTATGTAAAACATCATAGTGACTGGGAGAGATCCGTTTCATGAATTTAACTTCACAGATAACACTTTTACAAGTGGTATATTTACATACCTGCCATGCTTATTCATTTGGGAATTTTTAATTTATTTGGTGCTACCGGTCTTTTAAATTTCATTCCCCATTAATCAGTGATACTTTTTTCTCCAGCAAAATGGTTTAAACTAATTAAAATAAAATGCATTTACCCACAAAAAGATTGCATTTTAAGTAATAAATGGGATTTATCTCTAACTCTAATCTAGTGCTGTATAAATGAAAGATAAAGCGCCCTAACACAAAAATTGATATATTGGTTGGTATGACAGTGATTTGAACTGTGAATTATATACACTAATGAACACAATGAATGCAATCAATAATTGAATGATGAACAATGTTTCTTAGTCCCAAAAACCTTTTTAACTCTTTTTACCATATTGATTCAAATTAAGTGAATGAACCTCAAGTCTATGATCCGTGCTCCGGCGCCTTGTACCAGGGGAGGTGATCTGCCCAATCACCTCTCAAATAGCGAGATAATTGTCATAACAATTATGATACTGATATTTGTGATACCAGAAATATATAAGGTGATAATATGTTTAGAGAATTGGTGATGCGGTGCTGGGAAGACTCTTACTCCCCCCTCTGTGAATGCACTCACCGGAAAGTGCTGATGTATCTAGCACTTTAAATAAGAGGAAGTATCCTTATGCTCAGGATTCATAAGGATACATGCAATTGCACAGCATTTTGTTTAAATAGCCAGCATTGCATTAAAGAGTTCTCACTGATAGGTCCCTGAGGAAGTTGCAGATCGAGCAACGAAACGCGTAGGACTTTACCATCTTTGTTGATTCCATTGT
>WMED01010455.1:0-15762 GCA_019650415.1 Pipa parva | reverse complement strand
TAATAACAGTATTGTTCATTGTGCAATTATTTTCTGTTCAGGGCGCTATACTATAATTGTGATTTCATTTCGTGTTCCCAAGAATTCCCGGCGCCCAGAATTATTATTTAATTGCTGTCCCCATATGTAGTAGCGGGAGCCCACCCCTGAGAGAAAAGTAGGCTGGTAGTCAAAATAGCGCTACAGTAGCATATATAAACATCAGTAAAGCGTTGTTCACTGTGCTATAGTTAAAAGTTGTGGTATTTCTTAAGTGGGAAGAGAGAAAATAATTTTTTCTACACTTCCATATTAACCCAGGTGTAGGGGGATGTACACCCGTAATGTATAATGGAACATTCTTTACCACTCAAGGAAACCTCTGCATATAATATGCTGCAATTAGCACAGTACCACAAGATGGCTACCAATACCACTGTTTCAGTACAATGCAGGTCCTCACAAGGACAGGCATCCAAAAATATCTTTTTCTTTCACCCCTAAAAACTACCAAAAGGCCAAATTACAAAAACATCAGAACTAATACTGCATGTGTGAATGTTTGTTATAAAATCACTAGTTCATGAAAATTACATTGCAAAGATATTACAACTCTGCACATATTTCCAGTCACACAAATGAATAAAATGAGCATATGCAGTGTTGAACAAATGCAGTCAAAATAATGTTTGTTCTTTATTTTGTCAGATAAGACATCAATGGCTGGGCAAAAATGCTTAAAATGCAATTTATAGGTATTTTTTTAACAGATCTTTAGAATAGTGAACAGACAGCACAGGTGTCAGCATTGCTTTAAAACAACAACAACAACAACTATATATTCAAGGTCTGTACTGACTTAATAAATCCCCAAAAATAATGTCATTTGTAGACATACACTAATCACTTTCTAGTGTAAAGAAATTTTAATGTTAGATTCCAGAATGCACCTTTCCCAGAGTGGGGAGATTTACCTTGTGAAACTGCGCAGTACTGACTGAGATCCTTTACCATTCAGAGAACGCAAGGCTAGTCTTTGAGTTTAATGAGGAGAATATTTTACCTTCGGATACAAATAAAAGTTTATTACAATGAGAACAATAAAGAAATGAAATCCTCTGAGATGCAGTGTATGCAGTCACACATTTAATAAAGCAGTTGAAAGACTATTTAACAAAGCAGAATTTTCGTGTTTGCAAATATTATGTTAAAGGTGCATTAAACAGATCAATATTGTTTACTTTCTAGGTGAGCTGTCCAATAAATTGGTGCTGATCTATGCCTGGACATTTGTAATAGTTTAAACAGGTGCTTCCGGTTTGGCATTATCTAGGCCTATAAATACAGTATGTGGTCATTTGCCCAAGCTGGTCTTCTTGGTTGTGAAGTGTAGCTGAAGCCCTTGTTTGTTGTTTCTTGTGTTACTGATCTTGGCATGCTATTGGACTTTGCTGTTTCTCTTGAACCCATGACTTCTGGTCGCGTCTGACTATGATTATCTGCATTCCTGGTTTTCCTGTTTCGGCTCTCCTGGCTATGTCCTTGCTGTATTCCCTGCACTTGGACCCTCTTCACCATGACTTTCAACATGAATGCTTTATCATGACCTCTCCTTCCATAGCCTCAACCTGTTATAAAGAGAGCCCTTTCCTTCCTGACTGGGACTTATATACCTAATGAGTGTCATGTACCTGGGGGGGACAGACACAGGCATCACTTTCCTTACATGACCCTTACACAAAGCCCAAGCTGCAGGCTGTGACAGGGACCCTTATTTGAGGGAGGCAGTATTTTCTGTTAGAAGAGAATACCATGAACCCTTCGATTATAAACTATTTGCTGTTCTGCAGTTGTATTTGATGTATTCTCCTATCTCAGGCAGGAATATAGATTTTCCCAGAACCACATATTTAAACTTGTAGACTGTTTGTAAAGTTGCAGGTTATAAAGGGGGAAAGAACAGATCCAAATACAGCATGAAAAATTGCCTAAGGCTATGTATACACAGGGTTTGCCCCTGCAGCACTCTGTGTTATCCATTGAGATGCATTTAAACACATTTTAAAAGCATGTAAAAAGTCTTTGATTGGTATACATGTTTTTGCTCAGTAACAGAAACCTGGGTGATGTTTCTAGTATTTGGCTTACAAGTGCAGCAAAGTTAGGTATAGAGGCCCAAGGGTACGGATATCTCTGTGTACACAGACATACATGTGCAAGACACAGAGACCAGTGGTACATATATTTTTGTGTAAACAGGAATACATATACATGACACAGAGACCAGTGGGTACAGATATCTGTGTGTACACAGGCATACATAGGCAAGACACAGAGACCAGTGGTACATATATTTATGTGTATGTAGGCATATATATGTAAGACACAGAGACCAGTGGTACATATATTTATGTGTATGTAGGCATATATATGTAAGACATAGAGACCCATGGGTGCAGATATCTTTGTTTTCACAGTCTTGGATAAAACACAGACAGAATTTTGTGTGATTTGGATATGCAATTTTTAGTCAGATATTGTTGCTTAGCAGCTAAAAGTGTTGTTTAGCAACAGGAAATCATTTATTTGTAATGAAGACAAGCTTTATATAAATAGAATTACCACAGGCATTTATCAGTCTGTAAAAACACAAGGAGTTACTGTATAGCGTTAGGGCTGTAACTTTAAGGGAAAATAGCTAGGTTAGGGTGAACTGAGGTACTCACCCATCCCACCAGCAAGATCCATGCTCTGTTTGTCACCTTTTTGCCCCATACAAGAAATAGACTCAGAGCAGTTTACAATGGCACAGTCAGACACTGTACCATTGGCACAGCAGGCACAACAGGGTGATGGTTCTAACCCCTTGTAGTGGCTTCACTGTGGTCCCTTGTTTCATTGTGAAACTAAGCGTTCTACAGGGAAAGCACACTGACTGGGCTAAGCACAGGTATTTAGCACAATGGCCAATGGCGATAATCTTACATGGCTTGTATACTCTCTTTTCTTCCCTGATTTGTATCTGGCATTGTTTACAATATCACCTGTGATCAGTGGATTTATTTTAAGATACCATCTTCATTGTGTATTATATGTGATCTAATTTTCATCTGGGGGGTAATTCAGCAAAGTGCGAACTTACCTGGCGATCCTTCGATTCACCTCGCCGAGACTGGCATGCGCTCCCTTCTCTCCTGTGCGCGGAGATCAGCGAACGCTTTAAAGGTATTCCAGTCTCGCAAGGCAAAGTACCTTTAAAGCGTTCGCTGATCTCTGCGTGCAGGAGAGAAGGGAGCGCATACCAGTCTCGGCAAGGTGAATCGAAGGATCGCCAGGTAAGTTCGCACTTTGCTGAATTACCCCCCTAGTGTACTATTTATTGTATATTATTTGATAGTTTGGATTGGAAGTGCTGCTTAGGAGCATACTGCTCCTTTTTAATTGTTTTTATTAATTTGTGTGACACTCTTTGTTTGTATTAAAGATTAAGCACTGTTTTTCAGTAGTATGTGTAGTATTGTGTAGTGTAGTAGTGTGTGTGTTTTTTTCATGAGGACCCTTGTTCTGTTTGGTACCATTTTTAAAATTGGTCCTTTAACGCAGCACCTATCATTTTACATTCATTATTTCATAGTGTGCACACTCCAATTTTGTTTTCTAGGTAATGGCCAGCCTATGACTTTAACCTCCTTTATAAAGTGCAAAGTTACCTACTGATTGAATCGGATACATTACAATTCCTCCTCACCAATAGTGATGCTTATTGTGATGAATGCATTAGTGAATATGTTTATAGCCACAAACTGTAACCATCAGAAAACTGCTACTGGTCTTGCTTAATTTGTTGAAACACACAGGAACAGGAAGTAAAGACAATCTTAGCGCTTGTCAAGAGCAACAGAAATTGGCAAATTACAGAGAGCAGGAGCCAGCGCTGGAGCATCAGAAAACTACTGAGCATCAGAATCACCTGCTGACCATCACTGCTGAGCATCAGAATCACCTGCTGACCATCACTGCTGAGCATCAGAATCACCTGCTGACCATCACTGCTGAGCATCAGAATCACCTGCTGACCATCACTGCTGAGCATCAGAATCACCTGCTGACCATCACTGCTGAGCATCAGAATCACCTGCTGACCATCACTGCTGAGCATCAGAATCACCTGCTGACCATCAGAAAACTGTGACCATCAGACAACTGCTTTTGCTCAAGTGGTTGAAACACACAGGAACAGGAAGTAAAGACAGTCTTAGCGCTTGTCAAGAGCAACAGAAATTGGCAGGTTAAAGAGAGCAGGAGCCAGTGCTAGAGCATAAAAGCCCTACTGGTAAGTATTTCCCCTCTCTCCATTATGAATCATTCTTGGTATTAACAAGAGCTAAAACACATCCCATTGATTTTAATGACCCCATCAATACTATCTCACAACTTTATACTGA
The DNA here is from genome assembly GCA_019650415.1 of Pipa parva. Lineage (NCBI taxonomy): Eukaryota > Metazoa > Chordata > Amphibia > Anura > Pipidae > Pipa > Pipa parva. The sequence continues at coordinate 11,338 of WMED01010455.1, read as the reverse complement.
GTGGTAACTGTGACATCTATGAAATCGATGGTATGAGTTTTGGCTGTTTTTTTCTCCTGTGCTTTAACTGCAATGGTCTACATGCTACATATGACATTGCCCTTAAATGCAGTGAATGCTAAAAACTAGTTTTGATTTTAAACAGTTCTCCTGTAACAGTATATTTTCGGAATGTAAAAGTACAGATAGCAGTAAGCTTAAATGTAGCCTGTGTAATTAGTAAAGGAAAAAAAAAAGAAAAGGTTAAAATTTTCAACATTCAGCTTATTAGATATGGAAACAGTAATGCTCTTAAAGCTAACCTTTTAAATAAATGTTGCAAGTGTATAATCCGTGTTAAATCCTCTGAGCCAGGCATTATCGAATCTGTTTAATTCATGACATTTTGAGATTGTAAAACATGGCAAGTCCATTGCTATATCTTATTAGCGGTATTGTTTTCTACTGAATATATAACTTGAAAATTCAGTAAAAGGGAAACTGTAATTAGGTTTTATATTTTCTGCTCCCAATGGAAGTAAATTAGAGAGCTCACTAGGTAATCAGAATATTGCAGATCTCAATAACTGCATTTACAAACAAAGTTGTCATACCACTACCCTCAGCAGAAACAATGTCTGATACATCTAAGAAGAAATGAAGAAATGACACCCCAGGGAGCAAAGGTATGATAAGGAGGGGGGTTTGACAGGGCTAGGGAAGAATGGACAGAAAAGCGTGGCAACCCAGGGAGGAAACGGAAGCGGTATCACAGGAAGCAGTGGTGAGCAGCATTGTGGGAAATGTAGGTGTGCAGAGCAGCAGAAAAAAGGGAGCAGAAGTTAGTCCTACCCACGCACCCTACCCAAAAATTTTTCTTTTCTTAAGTTGTGTAAAAAAAAAAAGGGGGTTACGAGATGTATGATTGATTAATTTAGCAATTTAACAACTACAGACAGCCCAATGGTAGGCTAGTCCAGGGTGAATATTGCACGGCCCACCTCAGTATTATGGCTCACCATAATGATGCCTTATGGTAGAGGATGAACATGGGTAGCCGGCCTGGGTTTCTGGCAAATAGTCAAATAGTAAGTGATGTTGGCCAAGCATTCCTGTATGGTTTATTGGTTTTTCAATGTTAAAGAAATTGAAAAGTGGTTGAAATGTGAAGTTAAATAAAGTTGGCTGCGGTCTGTTCAACTCCATCCCAAACAAATGTTTGTGGTTATTGGAAATTACAAGTTATCATAGGGACTGATTTCATACTGCATATGTCAAAGTATTTTCTTAAAGGGTAGATAATACTAGGTTGGATATTCTAATATGTGGCATCAGGATACACTGACAGCTGACATCCCAAAAGGAGTCTGAAGGGGTAGTTTCCCAGGAAGCAGAAGAGAAAATCATTACCCACAGAGAGGACTGCAGAAAGTCGTTCTATGAATACTTAAAGTAAAAATAAAGAGATTATGTGTGTGCCCCACCTCTGCCAACCTATAAATGGTAGCCCATACTAGGTTGTGGGGCTGAAAATTGATGTAATAAACCTTGTTTTGATTTAAATTCTGGCTAATGGAGTCAGTGTGTATTGTATAAATCTTATGTTTGTTTATATTTTGTGTTGTAAACTACATTATAGGAGACCAGGAGAATGAGATCAGTTGGTGCAAAATAAACTGATTTTTGTTAATATTACAATCTGTTCCTGCAGGTTTCATAATGCTAAGGATTCTTTTTTAACTAAATTATTTAACCAAATAACACAGAACTAGACTTAACACAGAGGATCAGGCTAATTTGTAGGAGAAAATACCCATGAGTCCTTACCCTAACTGTCAAACTCATAGAACTAATTCCTTAGATATTTGTTCCAAGAAAGCATATGTAAAGGTACAGCTATGGAGGGTACAGTAGTAGCAACTGCATAAGGAACCTGAGGAAGCACAGACCCCAGTACAAAGTTGTCAACAGCACTCCCCCACCGTAATTTTGCAATAAATTATCTATTTTCCATCAGTTGGGGGGTCAACTCTGGCTGTAGGCCATTTCCCCCCCCATGGGCCCAGTATTAGCTGCTTTCCCTGACTATATGGTGCGTACACCCCTGGTAAAACACTTATAGCACACTCATGGTCTAATTGCTTAATAAAGAGCAGAGCTAGTGTTGGAAACCCTTCAAAACCTTTGTTTTTCACTTACTAGACAATTAATGTGATTAATTTCAAGTTCAATTATTCATCCTCAGACTTACTGCAAACGTCTGTCCTCTAACAGAATTGAATGCAATTGAATGTCGAGATTTATGTTAGAAAATTCCTCCCCCCACCCCCCACAAAAAAAAAAAAAAAATAGATAAAAAACATTACAGCATAAAGAAAGATTTAGCGCATTGATGCAGAGAAAAAATATCCAGAGGTGATCCTGCTACCTGAGTATTACTGTGAGCAGGATCAGCCATAATATCTTAATAGCGTATTAAGGAAGAAGGCACCTGCAAGGAAAAAAATAAAAAGATGTTTCAGTGAGAATAAAACATATTTGTACACTGCAGGAAATCATGGAAATAAAACAAAGCAGGCACCTTAACTGTCATTACCCCTGCTGCTCTCTTTCAGCATGTTGAGCTGCACACTAATAATTTGCTTTTTCTTTTTTATTCCGCAAACAGATTCTTTTAGCATTTCAATGAAGTCACCTAACAGAGTCTTAAAGCTTTTGTAAGGAACTGTCATTTCTCCAAGGAGTCTATTTCATTATATCAGAAGTGATAACTTGACACAGGGAGTAATAAACAGATACATTGTTAAATATAACAGTGTGACAAAGCAACAATTCATTCTCTATGATTTCATAATAAAAAGGCCATGTGTGGAATGATTAGGTGCAGAATACATTTGGATGTGATGAATGCTTGTGGGGGCCTTACATTTCAGTATGTAGGAGGGCCACGATGATCTCAATGTCTGGTTACTCTGCCTTGAGTGTGACCTCCTGAAGGCAGGTATAGCTGTCAAACTGTAGCAGAATTGCTAAGGTGCGATTAGGAGGCACGGAAATCTCATATAACGAAAGGGAAAATCTTGCCTGTTTAGTTCAAATATAAACAAAGAATACCAGCATTTGGTAGCCTATCATTCACAGTGATGTCATTCTTTATTCTAATGATGTCAAATCACTAACAATAAGGGTCAACTCAGGGTTATCTCCTAATTTTAATAGGTTGAATTTGCTTAATCAGTGTTTCCCATCCTTACTGACTATGTAACTATGGTAACCATCACTTAGGTACTGTGATTAAGCGACCATCATATAATAGATTAATTTTACCATACAAAAAACATAATACTTTAAACTATAGTATTTACTATTGTAGATAGTGGTCTATCTATTCTAAGGATGTCCATATCTCATGGTAGAAATCTATATCCATTGGTTGGATAGAAATTGGTAGATGGGAACCCTTTATCAAGATAATATCAGTGAGGAGATTTAACTAGACCCCAAAAAAATCAGCCAATGCACAGTAGTGTGCATATCATTTCACCAGCCTCCCATGCCTTCTCCACATCCCTCATATCTCCCCAATGTCATGTAATGCAAGGACTATGACTTCTGGCAGCACAGAAACATGCAGAGGCAGTGTTAAAGCAAAGCAGCCATGGAGCCTGAGGTAGGGACTTAACCATAACTATGACAGATGTATCTGCCAATGATTTGGAGTTATAAGTTTAAATATGAGCTTGCATCTATGCTGTTAATACATTGTCATATCAAGAAGTACAGTTCCTTCAGTATGGAAAACTTTTGTATTTAATTGATGATAAACCAGGACTATGTCTAGAGCCCTGCACTGCAGCGAAACATTTGTGCCTAGATGCCCTCCTTGTCACTGAAGCTTAACTCCTGTCATTACCAGTCTTTTAATATTAACCCCTGTAACCTCTTCTTATCACGAAACCCCCGACTTCACAGATTTGGAATTCTGTGGGGAAATGACTTATACTTTATTTCCATTGTTAGTTAAGAGAGTCTGGAATGGTTGCTTTCCTTGCATTCACTAAAGCTATGCTCTTACGATGAGCCTATGAGCATCTTAGCATTATAAAGGACATTTCTAAGACTTGTCCCTGCAGATAAACCTCTACAGTTATCCATCTTATATTGGTTTTTGAAGCTCACATATTGAAGTGTTGATTTTCAGATGTCTTTCCTAGCAGATAAATGTTGGTAATTAGTATTGAAATAAATATAAAACACATGCATAAGAGTGCTTCTCACTTGCAATTTAGTTAAAATGCAAATCATTTTTCTGAAGGTTTTTCATTATTATGTCTACCCTGTGAACATACACAATACGAGCAGTAACTGAAATATTGCTTGCCTCAGCTGTAGCATAGTCTCTAGGCACTGATGGCAATCGCATCTTTCAGTTGTCATAAATTAATAGTGTTGCTGCTTCTGTTGTCTGTGTAAAATGTGTCAGCCAAGGCAAGCAATATGCCAGCTCATATTTCAGCATATTAAAGCAAAAATGCAGAAAGAGAATTTCTCACTGTTCATTCAATTGTGCTCTCATTTTTTATTGTCTATTTAAGGTGTAAAATAAATAAATGTAATGTATCAATAGGGACAAAAAATGTCCAGGTTTACTAACTCATTCCAACCAATCAAACATTGTTTTTCATTATTGTAGCTGCATTAGACAAGTAAATGCTAACTGATGATTGGTTGCTGAGGTTTACTACACCTCAGCAAATGTTACTTCTGTTAACACACTGATGTAGAAGTAGATTGTCTTTTCAGTGAATGCTGGGTGATGTAAGGGTGGTTATAATGTGTGGGAAATGGTTTGCCTTAATTTGTCTACTAATTAAAGACAGGGGTAGAAGTTTATTGAAACTAAATAGCCATGGGTATCCACAGAAACAAATATAAGAGGGGGGGGGGGGGGGGGGGGGGGGGGTCAGCACTGTGGTGATGTTACCCTAAACTCTCAAAGTTCCCCTTCATTCTGCCCCATCTGCCTAATGGATGGTGGCTGTCCTTTACGCAGATAGTGCAGGACAGAGAGGCACATCAGGATGTTAGGACAAATTCAGATGTTCTCCATGTGGGTGAGAAGGCCATGGACCCTTTGGGCGCCCATCCAAATAGTAAGGATCTTCTTTAAATGGCTATGTATTGCCTTATGATCCAGATTAACAAAAACAGGTCATTTGTTCTGGTAATGAAATGATATGTATCTTACTTGCCCTAGGCTAAACAGAAAATTCCTCCTTCTCAATGATTGCCCCTTCCCATGTTAGCAACTAGAGTATATCAACAAATGTCACATTTAACAGACTGCTGCCTAATTAGCTAACTTGCAGTTTTTACATTTTTTATGAGACACAAAGAGGGGCTTTTCAGATATAATTTCAGTAAAGACAAGACAGCTATACATGGAACATAGAAATAACTGGGTTATCGCTGAATAATTAAAAATAAGCCATAAGAGCATCTAATACTTGTTATTAAAAAGCTAGATGTCAGATTCTGATGTAAAGTGAAACTGAAATGGATCTGAATAAATAAGCAAGTGTCAAAGTTGTGAGAATCAGAGAAAGAAAAGCTTAAAAGGACACCTATTGCTAAATCCAATCTTTCCCTTGGATAAAGGAGTGCAAGACTGACAGAATTATACATCAGCATTTTATAGCTGTATACAGTCCAAAGAATCTCCTAGAATGTATTTTTTTCTTTTTCACTTCTTGTTATGACACAATAATGAAGAACATTCTACATCAACTATGTTACTGGTACCTGGCCTCATCCACTGTGACTATACAAAGTCCTGTGCCTACTGGCAGGAGAAATATTATGCTTACTTTAAATGTATTCTTGTTAAAAAGTCATTGCAGACCTGAGATTTTCTCAATTAAGTGTTAACTACCCACCTTTGCTCTGATGTATTGCTTTACAATATTAACTTAAAGGGGAACTATAGTCATATTACATCTTTACATATGCAGTAACTTGTGTGGTCAAGAACATCCACAGGGGATGGACATATGTGGAAGCGCTGGTGAGATATGAAAAAATGACAAGGGGAAGGGTCCCCTAGTGTGATATTGTTTCAACACAAATGGAGTGATGTGGTGAACAATGTGGTGGTACAGTGAAAACACAAACCACTAATGATACATAGGACAGTGTAAATCCGTGATATATATCAGTGGCTACACTAGTGTGTCACTGTGAGGATTAAGCAGTTTAGCAGTAGTCAAGACAAGTGCTTGTACACCAGGTGGATCTGACAATCAGACAATCAGGGACTGTGACAGCTCCCCTCTCAGATGTGCACTTACCAGAAAGTGCTTAAATATGGGCATTTAAGCAGTTTGTGTGCCTTTTCCTCTGGACCCTTTGATCACTGAAATGGCTCACCGATCCTCCAGTAGGTAATGATTCCAGGACACAGCAGCAGATGAAATTCAAATGTTTTATTGTAGATCCAACAGTAGGATAAAAGAAAACAAATCAAGTGCAATAAGCAATGAAAAATAAGTCTTTCTCAACGCGTTTCGTCAACAAAATGTCGACTTCCTCAGGAGCAATATCAATTGTGTAATATAATATCCTGCTTCAGATGAAAAAGCACTGGTAAACTCTCACACCATGAAATGTGTGTGTCAGATGTACCAGCCAGTTTTCCATGAAAGGTTACCCTTCCCTGGACATTTTTGCCTAATGTGTAATATAACGCTTGCACATAAGTTAATCTCCTGCATTCCAGGAATACAAACAAAGCATGGCTAATGAGGTCAAAAGCTCAGCTTTCTGCTTAACTAATAGCAGTCAGGAAGCTTTTTCTTCTTGTATTTACCAGTTATATCACATACATTTCCTAGTGCAGGAGTTTTGAAATGCTGCCTCATAAATCACCCTGCTTCAGATGAAACATCTACTGGGGAGAAACACTTCTCACTAAGGTATAGTACTGCATATGTAAAGATATAATATGACTATAGTTCCCCTTTAATTAAACTTTATGCAGTAATAATTTAATAACGTGTTATGCTATTGGTAAGCAGAGGTTGACTGAGGCTATAGACTAAGGACAGAGCATGGGTTGCATCTGGGATTCTACCCTTTGGGATGGACCATCATGGGATTTGTAGGCCTTATTGTGCTAGGTGTGGCACAATATAAAAATGGGCACCAGGGTTTTTTGTAGGAAAACAGATACTTTATTAACAGAAACATTTAGCACAAAATATTAGTAGCACTTGAAAGATTGGGCAGTATTAGAGACGCAGGTACAATACTTCTTTTAGAGAAATATTGTGATAAATTCCTCACTTTTTAAGGTTATAACTATTTACAATTATGACAGGTTGAGTGGAAATTTGAGGTTCACAGCTGAACCCAACTTCCTTCTGTTTGCTGAAAGACAAGGCAGCTTCTCTTTTGTATAGGGTAAAGTGGGGTGTAAAGGCCTTGGATTAACCTCTGTCTACCTAGAGTACAAACCAAGGCTCTCTTGCTTTCTCGAGTTCAATTTAGAAAGTAAATATATGATAAAAATAATTCCTCATCATTAGAACAGGATAAAGCAGGGAAAATATTAACAGAATATCAAAATGTATTTCATTTGGTGGTCACTGACATGTTTAGATGGAAATCTGTATTGTAAAATGTAAAAAATAAAATCGTTCGTGATGAGATTAGGTTTAATACAATTTTACTATCACTTTATCTGTAGGTATAAAAGCACGTATATAATTTTCACCTTTTTGTATCTTCTGGCATTGTCAAGCCAATACAATAAAACATTTATTTATGTCCTTTTTCAGTTGTGGTTTGAGCCATCAATCTCCTTTGTTTGGCTGCAAACAGGCAGTACACCAAGAGGCAGCTTTAAGCATCATCGCACATAACTATTAAGCAGAGTAAGAGGGATTATATAAATTCTGCTCTTGTAGCAGCAATGACAAATTCATTGCAAATAGATTCGGTGTGATAATTGGTACATTCTGTATCTTTAATGATACAGGGACTATTATTTGGACATCCCCAGACAGACAAGATATCCTGCCGATGATTTCCAGGGTGAATATATTTGAATAGGGTACCATATGACAAGTAATTGGAATATGCTAAAGCAATAGGAGGCCTCTGTATTACTACGATAATGGAGAGGTAGTTATTCTGTTTGTGTTTTCACTGTACAAATATTGCATTGTGTTCACCTCAGTCTCACCTCTGTCTTAATGAAATTCAGCAATAACTGTGATCAGCCACTGCAGCTGCCAGAAATGTAGCTTTGGCTGAAGTTGTTACCATTTAAAGCTCACATATATTATCTGCGTTGTTAGGTGAATTCTTTCTCATAACCTTCAAGCTGCTGTGGCATGAGAGGCACCCTGGAATAAAAATGTGATCTGACTTTGTTGATGCTTCCTTGCTCTCGTTGGTCCCTGAGGGCCCTTCAGCAGTAGGTGTTTTGGATACTCTTGTTCTGTTAATAGTTTTGCTCTCTCAGCATGCAGACTCTTCCCTTCTTGAGCAGTAGCCAACAAAAGAAAGCACTTCATTAGGTGTGGAGACATAATAAATAATTAGATTACCTTAGAGAAATAAGAATTAAGAAATCTGTGCATGCTACTTGCTTCAAGAAGAAGGGGTAAAGTATATAAGATTAGTGCAGAGGCTAAGGGCAGTGTGGTGGCTCAGTAGTTGCCCTGGACTTCATCTGCATGGAGTTTGTATGTTCTCCCCGCACTTTTGTGGGTTTCCTTGGGGCACTCCTGTTTCCTCCCATGATCCAAAAACTGACATCTGTGTGTGACTGAATAGGGAAACTACGTTTGTAGATTGTGAGGTCCATGGGGCAGGGACTGAAGTGAATTATGAATCTATGTAAAGCGCTGCATAATATAGTAGCACTATATAAAAAATGAACAAATACAAAAAAAAAAATAATAATTTTTGTAAAATGTTCTGGACAGAAAAAAGCAAGAAGTCTGATAACCAGCATCAGAATTCAGATGTCCCATGGAGTAGAATGAATTTGTAGGAAAGGCACTTTTGTCTTTTGAGAGGAATGTAGCTAAAAATGATTTAGAATTATGGAACGAATGTGTGATTCCGATGGTGTAGCCCTTAAAAGAAAAGCAAAAACAAATGGTCTTCAATTAGAACTTGCCTTTTCCTCTTAAACTCTCAAAATGTTAAAGTTGGAGCATGAAGTGCTGATGCCAATCTATCTCTTTGCTGGAACTTGTGCACTAAAGGCATTCATCTGTTGTACAGCACCAACAGATCTATCTCTGGTGACCTTATTGAGAATATTCCCTGCACGACTGACACAGCTCATTGCTCAGAGCTAAGGATTCCAGCACTGCATTAGATGTATGAACTGACAGGGAGAATCTTTTACTTTAATCCTTTCTCTCCCTCTGATTCTGTCTCTTGAGAAATGAGCATTTACATTTTCGGCAGTTGCATGGGCTCCCTTTTTCTTCTGTTGAATGACCCTGTGCAAGATCCAAATCATTAAAAATATTGCTACAGCTTAAATTCATTTATTAGTTATTGGTCCTGGGTAATTGGTCTGAGGCTCTGAGAGTGGAACATGATGCGGAGGAGCCTGAGGTCACCTAATGAGGCGAGATGTAATAATGCAAGATTGATTTTTAGTTGTGTGGTGAGAGATTCAAAGCAAGACTCTACATTTGTAGGACATGCTAGCTCTCAAAAGAAATACAGAACAGCAGTGTCAGAATAAACATTTTGTGCTCATACAAGATAGATATCAGCAAAGTGTTCATATTGTATAACATGACTAGCTTTCACATTTAATTTATTAAACTAAAAAGTACGCTGGTGCAGTGCTATGTTGCTTCCAAGCCACAATGACACTACCACAATTCCATTATCCTGCATTAAAGTACTACTTACAGTGGGGTCCTGCACTGTACTGTACTACAGCACTGATTTACTTATTTTGAAAGCATGGTGCTATTACCACTATAAGGGGTGATGGACCCCCACTCTGCTCTCTGTAGGACTTTTAATGGAAGTACTGTTTACCTTAGGTCCATGTTATCTGCCATGCAATTAAAGGTATATTAACCTATGGCAAAACCTGAGCAATTACTTTTTTTAGTCAAGTGCAAATCAGACAGAAATGCACATACTAGTTTGTTTTCAAATTAATCACAATAATTGAAAACTGTTGCATACATCTTAGTGCTGTGGTTACGCCTCTGGGAATTCTTGGCAGCTAAACTGAAAATAGCATTTAACTATATTAACTCTTTATTAATTACTAATTTTTTGTGGAATCTGTCAGCCAACTTCCCTTGGATGGACATTAGGTTCATTGTGCATGCCAAAGGATAACAGGCCATGAACCCTCTCCTGTATTGGTCAAGCATTATGCCTTATTAAATAAGCATATCAGAGTGTGTGAAATATATTAGCTAGGTACAAATATAAATAATTAACTTATGTTCAATTATATTCACTTAGCTGACCAGACTATAATTGCGGGGCAAGTAGAATGCTTGATCAGGGATAGAACAGTATCTTTACAACTGAACAAAGCTGTTTAATTCCTTCATGTCTTGCATTAATGGTCATTATATATGTGTGGGTCTGGACAATGGAAATATTTATTTATATTTTGGTGCATTTTTATTTAGCGTTAGCATTTTCTGCAGTGCTTTACAGACATTAATCATTCCTTTCAGTCCCCGGCCTCTGTGGAGCTTACAATCTAGATTCCTTATGCAATAACTCACACAGACAGACACAGTCTAAGGCCAATATTTAGTCAGTATTCAATTAACCTAGAATGTTTTTAGATTGTGGGAGAAAATCAAAGTATATGGAGAAAACAAATACGAGTATTGGGAGAACATACAAACTCCATGCAAATAATGTACTCTGTGGAATCAAACCCAGGACCCAATGCTGCAATGCATTAAATAGCAATAAAAATGTATGCATCCAGTTGTAACTAGACTTAGTACAGGAAATGAATGAAATGCTGGCTTAGATTCATAACAAGGACCCCAGGCAGAAATCAAATTATGACAGCCTAAGCAATGAATGTTTAACTGTGTTCCTTCAGTTCTTCTAAACTGGTGGGTAATGTCACTCATGCATCTTCCGTGATATACAGTATGATCATAGCTTTGCTTTTTTTCTGTTTGTATTTGGGTGAATAATTGCATTGTACATCTTTTTACCTCCCCACATAGACCATGCCTCTATATAACTGGGATCACTATCTAGCATAATACAAAGACACACATTTTGAATACATTAAGCATGCTAATCCTGACCTGTGACATCACTGCAGAAGTTCTGG
>WMED01010454.1:0-15040 GCA_019650415.1 Pipa parva | reverse complement strand
AGTCCATATAAATATATTATTACAGCTTTGAAAGTGGTAGGAGTCTTTACGTGATACTGAAAATATTTCCAGGCAGCAACATTTCAGTATGATGTTATGGTGTTTTTATGTGTGAATATGCATATTTATGATGATTTTGATTTTTTTGACACATCAAGTCATACCATGAAACGAAGATGTTTCTCTAGCCTTAAACATATTTTATATTCTTACACTGTTTTTTTTTTTTATATATCTTTTCAAAGTCCAAAAAGGCTTGCATAATCCTTACATTTCCAAACATCTAATCTTGGCAGTGTTAGCTAATATAATGATACTTACTGTATGCTTGTAAAACCTGTACTAAACTACCAGTCCAGATATCTGCTCCAACATCCATGTATTAAATCACAGGAAATTGATTTCTCTACCTCACTCCGGGCAAAATGTATTAAACTCGGAAATTCCACTCTCAGTCTTTCCGAGATTGAGTTTTTCGATCTCGATTTTTAAAAAAAATTGTCAATGGAGAGGTAGCCATACTAGCACTGTAAAGTATGGCTGTCTTAACATTGAAAACAAATGAAAACTCGAGATTGAAAATTATTGTCTTATAAACTGATATACTGTACATTACTTAAATTCCTAAGCTTTCTCTTTATGATATTCTCTTGGACTTTTCAGAAAGGTTAAATATTAACAAGAAATCAATTTCATTGGTTATAAGTAGTCTGAAGCAATCCATCAGTAGTTAGTTGTCACTGATCCTTACAACAATACAAATATACTGAGTATGGAGAGTTGCCCTGAGCTATTAGGATACGACATTCTTTATTATAGGGAAAAATGCAAAAATGTTCACCCATAATTAAATAATTAAAAACTGTTTATTGAGCTTTGTGTTAAGGACAAGTACAATTTAATGATAATTCCACATCATAGCTAATAACCTCCTAAAATAGGCACAAGTCATGACTAAGCAATTGCCCTTTAATGATAAAATATACTACTCTGCAATAAACTAGAATAGTTGATACAAAGCTTTTCCTATCTTTGATTACTTTATAAGTTTATTTTATTTTATTGAAAGCTAGTGACTAAATTGCAGGTTGCCTGACCTCCCTGTTTCACTTAGAAGCTGGAAAATTCCCAGCAAAATCAAACTGTTCTGTATGCAGGACAATACAGGAAATAAGTTCACTTCATTACACTTAGAAGGTGAGGAAGGCTCTAAGGGAACATTGTGTTTGTAGAATACTGAAGCAGGCAGAAATCATTTCAATAACTTCCATTATCCGTGAATTGACAGAGATTCATTTTAAATTGCTTATCTGCTCATATATGATGCAAAATTATTATAATTAAATATTATGAGCTACTTATCAGATGTAACAAAACATTTAACATAATGAATTGGGTATGCTACAGTTTGTGCCATAATTTCACAAGTATTAGAGACTCCTACCATAAATTCCATTGGGGGGCTGATGGCAGGGTTATGCATTCTACTTCTATGTGACTGACTATGCCACACTATGGGCGAATTTTATTAAAATCGTTAAAATGACCGATATCACGATATCGCAATTTTGCCGATATCAATATCACGATATTGAATTTTTTCAGCCATTTTGCCATTGAAATCAATGGTTCGTTCGAATTTCGATATCGCGATATTCATATTACCAATATCGCGATATTGATAAACTTCCGACAACGGCAATAACGATATTGCGATAAAACCGTTCGATATTGCGATTATCGATTTTAAAAAATTTCGCCCAATGAATCTGACAGCGATCGCCACTGTCCACTTTTTTGACAAGTCTATTCGCCACTTAGTCAATAATGGGAAGTGAATTTGCAACTATTTTGGAGATGTGACATGAACTTTAGCAAGGTGAATTTGACAGGTGAATTCACCCATTAGTCAGTCAGCCCCTTTGAAGTGCATCTATTTAATTTGCTTTCATTTAAGTGGATCCCTAGCTACACTGACTAAACTGAATTTTCATCTGCTGTATATTGTACTTGCTATTCATAGACAAAGTTACAACATTCTTAAAGGGGCACTATAGTGCCGATATAACTGCACACATACATATAAAACTCCTTTATACTAAGCCAATTGCTAACACAAATAGTTAAAAAAACATCCAGGGAAGAAATAATACTTGTTTATTTCACTGTTTAGTTCTAAAGAGAGCTGACACTTTCCTCCCCCCGCTTTCCCTCCCCTTTTTTCTTTTGAAAGTTAGGCAACACGAGAAGAAAAATTTGCCTACCTGCTATTGGTTAAGCAGTGTGCTGACCTTTTGGCCTCATAAATTAAGCATGTTTACAGGAGATTACAGAGGCTCCAGCTCTGGAAAGCTAATTGTACGCATGCGATAAGTAGTAAGTAGGGCAAAAATATCCAGGGGAGGGTACCTTTTCATGGAAAATGGTCAGTACACATCACACACACATTTCCTGGTGTGGAAATTCTCCAGTGCTGTTTAATCAATCATCCTGATTCACATTAAACAGCTATTGGGGAATAATGCTTCTCACTCACTGCATATGTAAAGATGTAATCTGACTATAGTTCCCCTTTAAACATAGATCATACTTACAGCCTTTGTAATCCAGTGTAAAGTTCCATGTCCACAGCATTCAAAGTGTGCAGGCCTTTCCAGTTTTCTATGTGTCTGGAAAAAAAAGAAGACTAATGTAGAGCAGTGTACAAAATATTGGTCATATTTCGATGTATATATGGCAAACATCCTACACTGATTCATATTGAATAGACAAAAAGCCATAAATGCATTGGGAAGTATCTGAGAGTCTTAGAGGAAGACTTTTTCCCAGATGTCATAATTATAATAACATGTTATAATTTAAGTGTCTATTTATGATGTACATCTGTGCTGCATTCAGTACTTTTGCATTCATATGCCAGTTCAATACAGTAACATCATAAAAATGACCTTTTGTAAATATGACGCAAATGAAATGTGAAAAAGAATCATTTTGGAGCTTCTGTTCCAGTAATGTCACCAAAGCAGCTGCTGCTCCATCTTCTCATTCATAAACAATTCCTGATGTGCCTGTAGCTTGAAATGAGAATCACTTGAATAAATTAGCACCATAATGGTCTGAAGCAATTGTTGGCAGTTAAGTTTTGTCTCACACATGTCAGAGCCTTGCTTTATCAAATGGGGTGGGCATTGCAGCTGCGGACTGAGAAAAAAGTAAAGTGAATCAACAGCAAGTTCTGTTATGTAGGGGTGCGGATTTAGGTATCCAAGGCTAGAACCAGGCTGTTTTCAGTTAGGATATAGCTAAATCCATAAAAAGATGTACTATTTCTCATGGATTACAGCTGATTATTGTTATTAATTCATAATATTTTTTTTTTTAACATTCTCTTTTTACATGTTTATACTTTATGAAATCTGAAACACTAATGGACATGTTTACAACAGGGTATAATAAATGAATGCCGGACCCTTCGAACAAAGCAGAACATAAACCTATGAAAAATCTAATGTTAATGACTGTTTTTCTAGAAATTAAACCCTTTGCTAAGTATGTGAGAAAATAATCTTTTTCCCTAGAAAAATTTTGTCAGAAATGTGCTCATTTAGGTTTTAATGTAAAAAAACAAAACAAAAATGAAGTTGCTCACTGATTCAACTAAAAACGTATTTGCTAATATATCAGATATTCTGACAGTGGCCTGGAAAAGCCTAGTTAAATTTACAGAGTCAGATCTTAGTGGAGTTGAAAAAAGAACGAATCAGTTATCAGCATATACCTGTATATATATATGGAAATTTATAAAGACCAAATCTAACCCATTTAGATTTGTTTTGTTGCATTTCATCAAGTTATTGCATTGCCCTTTTTGATTCTATCCATTAATATTGGAAGAAATAAAAATTACCAATATTGAAAAAAATCAGAATCGATAAATATCAATCAGTTAAAACCCATTTTACACTGTTTTAAATTAGGGTCCTGTTCCATATTCGACTGATATTGTCAGCAAAACCAATCTAACTTGGGCTAAGTTGCTGAACTATCTCCCTAGGGATTAATGGGCCTAAACCAGACAGATACTTTTGGCAAAAAAAAAAAAAAAGATTTTATTTAGTGCTTATTCTCTATCGTTAAACCAGTCAAATTTTTATTTTACTTTTATAAATATTCCCTATGTGTACTTCCTCATAACAGATTAAGGGGGGAATTCACCATAGTGCAAAGTGAGGTCCGGATCCTTCGCTTCACTTTGCACACACTGTTATGCGGATATCATATGCGGACATCATCGAACACTTTAAAGGGATTCCAGTCTTGGCAAGGCAACTCGAGTGGTCTCGCTGAGACTGGAATCCCTTTAAAGCGTTCGCTGATGTCCGCGTGCAGGCCATCAGCGAGCGCATAACAGTGTGTGCAAAGTGAGGCAAAGGATCTGGACCTCACTTCACACTATGGTGAATTACCTTAGTTTCTAGAAAGCATTTATGTTGTCTTATAGGAGGAAAAGTACTATATAAAGGTTTTTCCCACAAGCCATATTATCCATTCAGCATCAGATAAGTTTATCATACATTAAATAACTTTACTTTACCAGTTTGCAAATAATGATTAAAAGTGTATAGGAAGATGCCTTGCAAGCAAATTTGAAAACAGCAGATATATTTGTAAAATAGCAGGGAACTGTCACAGTGCATGTTTTAGGTCAGCATTATACAAGGAAGGAACTGAGGCTTATGATGTCAATTTCCAGCTAAACAATTGGCCTATAAAAACATTGTGCTCCATGAATCAATACACACGTTTCAAGCCTTGATTCAGATATTGAAGAACTGGCAATTGCACTGAAACTGCTTTGCTTAGTTGAAATATGTCTCAGTCCAGTACAAATAAGAGTTAAGCAAAATAAGTATACATGTTACTCATTGGTGTCATCTGCAATGAAAATGGATTGTGATATATCTTGCATATATATCCATTATTGTATATTTTGAAAGACTTGATAAATTACATTGTGATGTGAATCTATAAATCTATTAAAGCACAAGGTGACAACCTGGGTAGACTAGATTGCATTCCCAAGACAATATATTGTAATCAAGCATTCTATCTAGTGATGTACTATTAATCTTTACACTTTATGTATATTCTACACATCTTGTTGCATACTAATGAGTGATATACAACAAAAGACTCTTTTCTCCTATAAGATAATGTATTATAAAACGTAAAATGAGTGTTTCATTTACATAGGCGAACAGTAAATGACCTCTATAACAATCTTTTTCACATTTGTATTTGGAAGTTGGGTTCATTTACTAGAACTTCATGCTTGAGAATTTATATGCTAGCAATTTATGATTGCTCAGATATTTATAAATATATATGTATACAATGTGTTCTTTTGTGAACCTAATGAGATTAAGAATATAACTTTTAAAAAAATAATACCTTACATGTTTTATAAAAATCGCCAAAAAAAAGTTTTTGCAGTAATTACAGAATAGAACTTTAGCCACACTGACAACTTTTCCAACTTGTGCACCAACAAAGAGAATCACCAGTTCAACAGATAACTCACCTACACAAGTCTGAATTCCTTATATTCTCAGATACAGTAACACTATGACTGTACTGTATTTTCTTTTTTATTAAAAAGTCTCTTGGGCATATCATTTTTAGATTTATATCTAATCTATCTCTCACTATAGTATCTATCTATCTATCTATCTATCTATCTATCTATCTATCTATCTATCTATCTATCTATCTATCTATCTCTCCCTATAGTATCTATCTATTTATTTATCTAGTTTGTGTGGTACACACTTTACTCTTATTTTCCAATTAAATGCCTCAGCTTACAGTAGTGATATTTTGGTACCCAAATATCTCAGGAATTAACCATTTGTTTCACAGGAGGTTTTTTTTTTATAATAAGACAGATTATTACATTTTTTTCAGGGAGAAAGAGAGCTTGTGGTCGATATTTACAAATTCCCCCTAAGCAAGTGTATAAATATTTGGCAGTATTAGTATTCATATTAATATTGGTACCTGTAGTATCTCTGATCTGAGACACACCTAATTCTATGGGCTCTCATTGCTAACACCATCTTTAGCCTAATACAATGATGATGAACCGAGTGCCAAAAAGGTGACATCACTCTCCAGCGCCTTACCCCAAAGTGGAGGCACTGATGGGTGATGTCATCACACTTGCATTAGAGGAGGAGTGCTTCCGAGTGGGCGAGCGCATCTTCAGTGTAGGCTGTGGATCCCACCTGAAAACTTTCAGGATGGGTCCATGGCCTACACTGAAGGACTGCTCACTCAATGGGGAGATCAGGGATGGCAGCGGTGGTGATGGCTCTTGTCCTCTTTGGCACATGTGCCATAGGTTCACCATTGCTGGTCTAATACTTTAATCTGGTACGCATTGCTGTGTCTAGCCTTAGTATTAAGCCTATGACCTCTAGGAGGAATATTGGGTTACTCTCTAGTCTATCTGCCACTTAGTATAACAAGCTCATATTTAGCATAGGACTGTCAATAATCAGTCATTAACTAGAAACTTTAGGGTTGTACTCCTAATTGTTCAATATCCCCTTTGTAGTTAATTGTCCAGTAGGTCTGGCAATCGTTACACTTCCTACCCTTCTGAACACTTTTTTGAATTTCCCTTTATTTTGGAAAGAATGTCACATTACACTGCATTATAAACTAGGAAAGTTCCTGAGATGCCCCATCACAGAATGGACAACATATCTCTCACACATGAACCAGAATATTTAATGACAGGTAGCCCTTTACAGGGATTTTTAATTGAGAGATAACCCATACCATACTTTAGTTTTATATTTTAGCCATATCAGATTCCATTCATTATCTATTTAAATATCTTTTAAGTAAACTATTTCCCCCTTTTGGTCTTTTAACCTCAATTTTCACATTTTTCTTTCCTAAAAAAAAGATGTAAAAGTTGTGTTAGAAGATTATGTCCTCAAGATATATCAAGTTGCTATGGTTCTGGTGACACATTGCTTTACCATATGTTATTAGCTAAGAATAGGAGGGATGAGCTTGCACTTTCAAACAGAAATTCTTCATCTGTGTACTGTAGACAAATGTGTTACAATAAAGAGATTATCAAAGCAACCTCAAGTAAATATTTCTGCAGTTTTAATGTTACATTTTGTGTTTTTTACTTGAGAAAAAGTACAATGCCTAATAATTCTGCAGATTGTGCAGCTCATTTTGAAAGTAATTTGCTTCATGTTTGGGTTGTCAAACCCTTGATTCAAATAAATACAAATAAATACATACATATGTCTTTCAGTCAGACCTTTAACTACTCTGCAATGGCACATGGTGGATAATGTCACATAACTAGCATTTACAGTACCTAGTCACAATACGCTCTTGTCATTACATAACATACAGAGTCACTGATAGAACTCCAGTCACAGACAACAAGATTAATAAAGGTTATAGGGAATTAAGCCAACAAGGATATATTTGTTGCATTTGATTGGATTAGAATTGAGGTTCCTTCGATTAGATGTGGCATTGTCACTATGTGCGAATGAATGCATTATCAATACAACTATTTGTCTAGTGAAAAATTTATCCCCTGGGCACTGCAAATAGATAGGAACATTCAGTAGAGAAAGAAAGGTTTTTTACTAGGAAAAGAAGGGTTTAATAATGGAAAGCATATTAATGTAGTAGAATTCATTTTCTAGGGAGGTGATTATCAGGAGTTCTAAAAAAACAGAGCATCCATTCAAAAAACACAAGATTTCAAGTACACCCAAGGAAAGGCACAATAATACTATAGCAAGTATAAATACGCTTTATATATCAAAGTTAATAAATGCTCCCATACTAATCTTCTAGTGTCCTGTCAGGAAGGCTGTACTGAAAAGAAGCACTTTATGCCTAAAAATCCATGACAAAAAACAAAATGGAATGTCCCTGATGTATATAATTATAGTTGTCCATATTTAAAGCTTTGCTATTGACTGACGTATTGACAATGATTTTTCATTTACATGTTTTTTTCTGATATCTGATTACCGCTTCATAACCTGGTGAAATTCCAGTCTCAGTGAAATACGTGCTTCAATGTTAGCAGAAAACGGATTAAAAAGCTAATTTTGACCTAAAATGGCAGAAAACATCTTGCTTTTTAAATATGACCTTTGAAATGTAACTTTTACTTATTTCATTTTTAAACCTTTACTTATTGTATGGTCCAGAAATAATAAATCCATTTTACCTTGATATTAGCTTTCATTTAAGAAAAACATAAACAATAAATAAAAAAGAAGAATTCTAATAATTCCCGTCAAGGACACGGATACATGTAAAATATAAAGCAATTTCCCTGCCAATTAAGGGTTTGAAATTAAATTACAGAGCCAATAAACTAATACACGTAATGTTATGGTGATTAGTAAATAAAGAGTATTTTGTAAACATTCCAAAAGGATCTTGTAATTCCCAAGTGTATCTGCATCTCTTTCAATCAGAAATGTTATTTATCCAACTTTAAGGTTAGGTAATAGCAATATTAACTGGGTTTCACCAGAACCATATATGGTCCTCTCTCTCATGGCTTCTAAACTTAGAGACATTTTTAGTTATACAATTCAAAAAAAGGGATTGGGCGAAGGCTAAATATATTTCACAGGACCTTAGAAAAAACTGGGCAAACCACCAATATAGGGAGACAAATATTCCAAAATAGACATTTATTTGGTTACTTTTCAAATGTTTTTATCCTTTCCTGAGTCTGGATTATTCTAAGGGAAACATAAGTTCATAATACTGGTAAGTTAACTGAGGTCTCTATAAAACTAACATAAGGTCTGGCAACCTTATTTATTACATTTCTGATATTTTACAAAAGACTTCGTTTTAATTTTA
The DNA here is from genome assembly GCA_019650415.1 of Pipa parva. Taxonomy (NCBI): domain Eukaryota; kingdom Metazoa; phylum Chordata; class Amphibia; order Anura; family Pipidae; genus Pipa; species Pipa parva. The sequence goes on along the minus strand of WMED01010454.1, from coordinate 6,109 downwards.
GCTCATTCATTTTAGTGAGTTTTCAAATAAAGAAAATAAGTTTTTCAATTACTTAAAGAGCAATAGCACAAGCCAATATGGTTAGAATATACCTATTTTAGTTTACAGTAAACATGTTGTTTATTTGTTTAGTCAAGGCTAACGTTGCAGGAATTTTTGGTCAGTACTCAGTATAAGATAGAAGCCATTGCATTTAATCTCAAACAGATAAAACATGAGAGATCAAGGTCTAATGTACCAAGGTCCTGAAGGAACGAATTATAAACAATATAAGAAAAAAACTTAAATTCTTTAAAACTGAGAACATTCAAGTGCATTAGCAGTGAGCAGAAAGTCCAAATGATTTTTATATCTAAAAATATCTGCAGAATTGAATGCAAGAGATTTTTTTTTGTAAATGTAAACAGTGTGTGACTGTACAGTGTTACAAACTGCAGCTGCTGGATGGAAACATATTAGAAATAATTCGGAGCATTAAATAAACTATGTTTTTATACGTGAAAAGAACATTTCAATCTATCAATTACATAATCATTTTATGAACCACATAAACATTGTATATGTTATGTGTAATGGTCCTGCCCTTATAAGCCTCTGTTTCATAGAGAGGTTTTGTATAGCTCAGTGGAACTCATACTAAGAGGTGAATATCTCTCCTTGTGAAGCTACATTTGCATATGCAGGAAATCCTTACATTCTACTGTTACATTTGAGTTCAGGGATGTGAAAAGAAGATGGATGAACCAAAGAGAAAATGGAGGAAAAACCTTGGCAGATCATGATAACATTTTGTAGTTGCCCTTAAGGTCATGAGAAGTTGCTGACTGGCATTGCCAGAGCCAAAAGAAAGAGGATACATAGATCATGCTACGTAACTAATTAACTCTTGACTTTTGACATGCAAATTGCTATATTAATCTAAAATAAAAACAAAATCTAGAATCTGTGGAATATATAACAATTTTATACAAATGAAGTTAATTCTCTGAAGTGCCTGAATACTTACACGTGCAGGTAATTCATTGTATTAGTATAAAATAACTTCAGTTTAACAGGTTATCATGTTTATGGAGGTAGAAAGTATTTCCCTCCTCTGTTTTCTAAAGCTACTGCAGATGTGACCACCATAGAAGTTATGTTATTTTTTTTATTATTATTTGTTCAGAATTTTGTGGAATCGATCTTTCTCTAGGGTGATTAACTCAGAGTAGTATAAGTATAAAAATAAACTGGGTTTAAATATACTCTGTTTAAGGAAGGAATTTGTGATTCTCATTTCCTGTTTTTCTTAATAAAAGATTAAGCCAATATATATACATTTCCAATATAAAATACCTTGTCTTAAGATATCTTATGGGTGTCTCTTTAGAAACTCACATAGTTGTTCCTTTAAAAGCAACCTGTAACTGGGGATTTGTTGTTAAAAATATTTTATATATATGGAACAACCAACACAGACTTGCACAATATAATTGTGTTTTTATATATTGTAGGCTTTCACTTAAAAGGTTTCAGCAGTCTTGTGGTATAAGCTTCCTGCAAACAGTGTCTTTCTGGAAGGTTTGGCTTTATTTACACGAAAATTGAACTTAAATACAGCCTTACTTGGCAAAACAAAAAAAACATAAACAGTTCAGGTTTTCACACCAACTTATAACTTCCCCCTTTCCTGGAATCCCTCTCCTTTAGGGTCTCAAGGGACTTTTAGTCCAGCCAAACCATAGTGCTTTCTTAGTCTGTTTCCAAACGAACCCCACCCACAGGGTTTTTCCACCTGGTTTTTAACACTGTTCTATTCGTACAGCCGGAGCCAATCTTAAGAACTGGGTGGTACCCCAGCCATATGAACAGAGTGTGGGGGGAACATATCTTCCCTCCCACAGCACAACTTTATATCCATTACAATATATATATATATATATATATATATAATTATTGTCTGTGTTCCTTTTATTTAACTTGCTAATGTATACAGGGGCATATATAGCATATAGCATATAGGCGGGGGGGCAGCTGCTATCAGGCCTATTGGAGCAAAGGGACCGATGCTAATACCTCAATTGCAAAATGTAATTTCCTTCAAAGTTATAGTGCGTGGGGTGCCAGTGCTGGTTTTGCTATGCTGTACAAACTGACATATGTATGCCACTGGATGTGTAGTATGAAGACAAGGGAGGACTTCTGAAGATGCAAGAACAAAGGTGCCATGAAGAGGGGCACAGCATCTAATTATTTGTAGTGGAACACTGTTGTATTTACAATCCTGTAAAGTATTTTCTTGCCTTATCCATGACTTAATCTCTTTTGAATTTACAATAAATAATGTAACATAATAAGCAATAACACTGTATGCAAAGCATAATTTTCTTTTAAATAATACATTTTTGTCTTAACGCTGCACAATTTATTTTTGTTTTATTATTCTGTGAAATTATGGTCTCTGATTAAAAATAATACCAATTAGAACTGTGTCTTAACTGAACCTATATTTATAGGCACCTACCAAAATGTTGGTAATAGTGATTTATTTTTTTCATTAGACAGTAAAATATGACATAAACTAGATGTTCAGTTTTTAGACATTGTGAAGCACCCAGAATGTAAGGTAGTAATCCAAAGGAGAATAAACACTACCAAATTCCAAATGGCTTTAATAACAGCTTTCTCTGGTCTAACTTTATCATATCAACCTACCCATTCTTGTAAAATGATTGCCAGTGCCAATATCAGATTAATTACTCTATCCCATTTAATTTATTCACAATGTTCCAGTGCTCCAATTGTATAACACTGTTCAAAATCATTAGCAATGATTAAGTGTTGTTATAGAGTTTTGCTTAAATACCAGTGAAACTGCATGCTCATGTGATTTTCTGAGCACTCACAAGAATATAAAATGAGCAAACCTGGAAATTGGTAATACAAGAAAAGGTTTGTAAATGGAGATAATTCCTAAGCTTTTTAGGACACATGCCTTTTAATATTAATTTCATTTTTATTTTTAACTATGTTCTTTACCATATGGGAAAAAAAAAAAATGAAAAGCTCTAAGACAGACGGATGGAGGCTCCAGAAAAAGCTTTGAATTTTATTTGGATTAAGAAAAAATAATGTGCTATTCTAACAAAGGCCTTGGTTATGCTTTACACTATTGCAAGTATACACAGGTGCACTGTTGAGTGTAATAGTTCACTGCCTCCATTGGGTTGTGTTGTGGGTGTGTTGCTTCCAAGCTTTCGATCCATACCTAATATTATATTAATAATACCCCCAAGGTACTCTGCATGTTCTATTTTGTGCTTCTCACATATTGATTTAAAGAATCATTGCCTATTTTCAGCTTTCTGTTCATGCTTCTGCTTATCATTAGAACTCTATCCCATTTAACATATGGCAAGGATCAACTTTTTACATATTTGAAACTATGCTAAAAGGATACATCCTAAAGGAATACTACTATAACCCACAAACTAATGTAAGATGCAGTTCTGCCTAGCGCTGACATGATTTGCATTTACTCCTTTGTGGATGCTTCTGCATATTTTATATATCATTTGGAATGCAAGCCTTGAGAAAGCTCAAAGCAGGTACAGAACAGTCTTATTAATCTGCAACCTGATTGTTCGGAATGCCAAAGACCAACCATTTGATGTCAGCAGGTAAAGGTGAGGATGATTGTCAGAAGTAATGTCAAGAGCAAGCAGGTGCTAGAAAAGGTAGGGGAAAAAATCAAATGGAAAAAGGTTTAACAATTGTTTTTTTTTATTTACTGCTTTTGTGCAATGCAATGAAGGTTAATCCAGCACCTGTTTAGTGCCATAAGTGTCAGATGACTGGGATTCTACTGTATAAGCATACATTCTAAAACATCTACTGTATTTATTTATTAAAAAATGTATGAGATTATGTTAAATAAATGAAAGTAAATGGCTAATAGTCCATTACCTTTAGCTTATGCTAAATAATGCCTTCCTAAAAGCAAAACTTGCCACATTTAGGTACTATTTCTATAGACAGATGCCGGTTATTAACTCCTATTCAGCCTGACAATTAGTGACAATTAGGGACATAAAACTCCAACCATAATATATATAGACGTATATATATATATATATATATATATATATATATATATATACAGTATTTAAATAAATGCTGTTTATTTTTTTTTTTTTTGCAATAAACTGAAAAATCATATATATATATCTTTACAGGTACATTTTCCCATGTATCCTAATGATTTCTCTGCTATCCCTCTCTTAAACAATTGCTAAGTTGCCAATTATAGAGGGTACATATCTGGAGCAGTCACAGACTGAGCTTGAGCATCCGAGTACAGTGTAATACAAATCCTGAAGCTAGCAGATGGATGTTGCAACAGTCGAGGTCCCCCCTGCAGTAAAGGATTATGGATGATAACCTCAGTTTCATTCAAGGCAGAAACAGTGAACACATGAACCTCCTTTGGGTCATCCGTCAGGGTAAATATTCAACTGCTTGTGTAATTATTGCAAAAGCATTTGAAATTTGTATTTAACATAGAAAGCTTGTTCACTCAACCTTTTCTATTTATCTATAAAAATTTCTGCTGTCCATATGGCTTAATATGAGCACTGTCCTAGTATTACATAGGCAAAGGCTTTTGCCTTTCTTTTCCCATTTTTTCATAACTTTTGATTGTTTAAAGGTGATTACAAAAGGTGATCATACCTTTAAAATCTATAACGACATACCTAGATTAGCAACTGACATTACCATCTTTTCATTTAGAAATCCTAAAATGACACCTTCTTTCATTCATTTATGCAACTCATTAATTATGCACTCTGTAATGAAGGGGGATCCTCAGATTATCTAATTAATTTGGTTTTCTCACTTGAGTTTCCATGACTGCAGGAATGCTTAATGGTCTGTGCAAAGATTCTTATCAAGTAATAGTTGAACCTGTGGGTCCTTCAGTAGCAGCAATTTATCTGCAACATACATACTAAAGTTCTAACATCCATTTAATGCTACAGATTCCATTATATTACAATAGCTGCATTCTGTGAAATGGGCAGTAATGATTATGAATGTAAAATAAAATCTGTATCATTCAATGTATCTTTTCAGAACACATTTAATAACATAATAGAGGTGGTGTTCCATATAGAGTCACAGGACATTCAATGCAGGTTGATAATGTGATACAACACAAAACAATGTCTATTACCCCATTAATATTAAAGCAAATTCCATTATCTTTAATAATGTTGTGATGTAGGCAGTAAGCAAAAATGAAATGTAAAGAATATTATGAATGTATAAAGTTTTGATTTTGTCAGAAGTGTGTCTTCAACCTCTGTTTAAAGAATTCTGCCTATGTTTCATTTATGAAGACAATACACATTTAAAATAATCTTGTTCAGCCAATAGTTGCCTCAAGACACAGTATCTTTCTTTGTGTAGCCAATTTTCCATTATGCAGAAGCTAACATAAACATGAAATTTCAGCTTTCAGCATGTATCCTGCAGTGACTTCTCCACAGTATTCCAACTACATTATCTTTTTATCTTATTTTTCATGCAGAACAGGCCAGATTTCTCCAAATTGCTGATAAGAAGAAAAGCATAAAAAAAATTATCTTTTTCCAACATTGTACCTATGTTTAATAACACTTTTTATGCATTGGAGGACAAAATATGCAGGTGGTAAATTTTTATTGAGCTAACAATATGATTCACAAAACTTTCAAGTCCATAAAAAGTTTTTCTCACCAAAGATATGAGTTCTCATAAGTTCCTATGATATGGACTGTTCTCTGTTAGAGTTAAACATTAAAAATTAGCCTAGTCCAGTCATCTTCCAATAACTGGACTAGGGTATCTGAGTTACTCAGACCAACAGTTATGTCAGGATAAATGTAGAACATTTTTTAAGTAATTAAAAATATACTTTTTCAATTCAAAAAGTTAGTGTCAGTGGCATGTATACACCAGTATGGGTCCCAGTACAAAATCTGCAAGGACACCCCCACACCAAAATTATCTATTTTTAAGAGTTGGGAAGCAGTTGTGGGCCCTTTACTCTAAGGGGCATATTTACTAAAGTCGATATCCTCTATATCGC
>WMED01010453.1:0-15763 GCA_019650415.1 Pipa parva | reverse complement strand
TTCTTTTGTCATTTTAGGGGAAGCTGAGCTTCTCTTGCAGTCTTAGAGCAAACGCCACTGTTATGTAGGCACCATAAACTAGATACAACTTCAACTTCTTACAACATTTCCATAATATGTGTGTGCGTTTGCTTGCAATATATTTGTGTGGTGCACTTAGGCATATTCCATGAGTAGTTTCTTCCTTATTCCCTATAAAGTACCACAGTGTAGCTCTTTAAGGTGTAACAAACTGCTGTATTACATAATCCCATTCATGTTACACTGACAGCTGTAAACCACTATTTAGATTTACAGTTAACTGTAATGTTTGCTTGTAGAATTTTAGCCAATGGCTTTTGGGATCTAAAAAAACAAAATTGGTTCACCCTATGAGACAATCCTTGGTAGACTGAGGCTTCCATACATGATATTTTGGGAAACTTGAGTTACTAGTACAAAGATAATACAAAGATTTTTTTTTTTTCTTTTAAAAATATTATAAATATTTGAAAGCTTTGCCATGTAGTTGCCATGTTGCATCATACCCCAGGACAACCTACACTGAAGGAGCACTCGCTCACCAATAAGGTAGATGAAGCAGAGCTCCCCCCCTGATACAGGCACAATGACATCACTCATCAGCACCTGCACTTTGGGTGAAGGCACTGGTGAGTGACATCACTTCTTGGCACTCAGTGCCGAAAAAGGTTCGCCATCACTGTTCCATACCATTCATCCATGGATGTGTTTGGCGTAAAGAATGTGGCATTGTCTTCTTGATTAGTTTTGTTTTCTGTGAGAGCAACCTTGTTAAACAAAACCATTTCTTACTTAAACAACGAAAAATATTTTGTGCTCCATTTATGCTTTACTTTAATGGGGAAAGAATTCTGATTGTCCTCACGACCTATTTGTAAATTTGATAGAAGACTTCAATTACCGCAGCAGCTTAAATATGAAATAAAAGACAAAGAGGTTTTTTTTTTTTCTAATTTTGTATCAGTATAAAGAACTATTTCTGATCTTGTTTCTTCTTCATTATATTTTTTGCACACACACACACACACACACACACACACACACACACACACACACACACACATATCTTTTTTTTCTTCTTGATCAGATGCAGAATTTAAAAGCTGCAAAAATATTATGATTCACTATAACACAATCTATACAAAATGACATACAAAACACACACTATGACCCAGCATGTTTTTCATACAATTGTTCTCTGAACGGGTCAGGAAAGGAGGTGAATCTAGCCAGTGACATCAGTTTTAAGAATGTTACTTTCAGTGTAAGAAACTGCATTGCATCATTAGAAGTGCAAATCAAAATGATTGTGTATATCACAAGATCTAGTTTGCTGTATAATGTCCTCTATTTAAATTGTGGGACTAAACAAAAGAACAGCAGGGGAGGGAAAGGGCTGATTGGTGTGATTTTAGAATGTTTTACATCTGTCTTTTACATCCATATTATTATTTTTTTCTCTTTAATTTTAGAATTCAGTAATATGCCGTTTAAACTGTTTGGTTCACGTATGCAAATGAAAATGAGAAAATACTAATAAACTGAATTTATCTTTATTATACTATAGGTATAGCAAAGGAGGTATCAGTGTACATTATAAAGGTGCTTCTACACATTCATAATTCCTCATTAATTAAGCTGTCAATGTATCATTGTGCCTACAGCTTTCTATATAAATGTTGAGCAGGGCTAATGACCTGATCATTTTCTTACCACAGCTGGAGAAAGAGATTTAGAGAGAGGGTTGATTCGCTAAAAGGTGCAAAGATGAAGACTGGCTATCTTACAAATAAGGGATTAGGGTATGTTAAAGATGGTTTGGCATAATCTCTGAGGGAAAACCTTCTTTATCTACAGACAACAAAAAGAAAAGCACAACCCATTTGCAAAGGCAAGAGAAATGCATTGCCAAAAAACGGATTGTGCAGAGTTTTACCATGTGCAAGGGTGGACACATTTCACACATTTTAATCCATTATCACAGGGGATGAATGAAAAATCTGCTCAAAATAAAGTTACTAGGTCAGCAAACATGTTTATTGGGGATCAGGCCAAGCACATAACCACATTTACAAAATCATAAGTGTTGGAATAGCTTGATTGTGGCTCCTAAACTCTCCTGATAATGCAATATCACCCCAATCTTCTATTTAAATATAGACTGGACAATTATATACTCTACACACATTTTTCATAATTAAATGAAATACATCCATCTTGAGTGCCTCATATCGATTGTTCCTGTATGTTAACTGTGCTGCCTTTGCCCCTTCACAAGTACACGTGTCTTAATGTGCTAATTTAGATCTGTGACCAGGCCTTTAGGTATGCTCTAAGATCAGTGGTGTAATGTCACTTCAGTCTATAGAGAATGCCTTAGTCAACAAAATAATAATCCATCTCATTATCTGTAAATATGAATGTTCATTGTGTTCCATTAATACATCCAATTACTATTAATTAACAAACATTAGCTGAAAATCAGTGACAAATAAATCCTTCATAAATGCACAACGGACCAGACAAGTGCATACGCTTCAAATGATAAATAATTAAAATAAATAAGCAAAAAAAAAAAAAAACCCTGAAACCTCAGATTTATTTTAAATGTTGTTTCTTACTGCTCTGAGCTGTTACTTTTGATTTTCAGCTAGTTGGTAAAAAAAGTATTTGAAAGTATGAGATGTTGCTTACCTTTCAACCTGGTTTAAAGAATAATAAAACAAAACTTAATTAGCTCACATGAAAATGTTCAAACGAAAACGATCATTTAATACAGGGCTAATCTTTTACTAAAATCTTAGTATACAATGTTAGGTGAAATCATTCTGTTTCATAATAAGGAACATTCAGATTTTTTTATACTGATTTATTAGGGTTATGAAGTCATAATGGGGGAAATTTAGAATTTTGCCACTTTTTGCTGCATTATCGCTGTTTTTTTTTTCTTTTTGCCACATTTTAGATTTCCCACAATTCATGTAGTGCTGAATACAATTTTTCAATACAGAAAAAGATCAATATTGATAAATATTGATGCATTAATACTGCTGGTTTACATTCCTTTCAATGGAGCTTTTCCATTTTCCATTCATATAGATATCGATATCACTGATCTTTTTGATGGGGACTTAGAAAAATATGTTCTAAACTATCTCTATAGGGAATAATGGGTTTTCACCAACCTCAACCAGGCAAACACTATTCAATGAAAAAAATGGTCAAAAGGGGCATAATATATCTCAATAATAGCGATATGGATATTTTTCGATGTAATTCAAGGTATATCAATATCGATATACCAGGAGAAAAGTCTTTGAGGGTTATTCTCGAGAGTTTGAATTGTTGCATAAAGGTGTGAATTTGCCAGCTAAAGAGAGTCGCAATAGACTGCTACTGTCGCAGTCGCGTTTTTATAGTGAGAAAATTGTCGCAGTCGATTCTTTATAATGAGAATACTATTGCGAATTTAAAATGGAAACATTGGAGCAGTTGCAACTTTAAAAATTGTCACGGCTGCAACTTTACAATGGGAAAATTGTCGCGGTCGCGGATTTGCTATGAGAGTGCGCTGCTTGAGAATTCGACAGTTGAATTCTCACTTTAGTGAATAATCCCCTTTTAGCAACATAGGGTAAGAATATTTAATGGATGTTAAATGTAGATTTGTAATTGTTTACTAGATTATACAAATAATATCACAAATAATCAAATACATCTTCTCTAGCTGTTATGTCGCATTACATTTTTGATAATGTTATTTACATTTGTTTTTAATAAGAAGCTTGATTGTCAGTTACAAGCATTTAAATAGTGAAACAATGGAAATCCTAGTTTTGTTGCAGATGAGAGAAATTTTAATATATACAGGTATTTGTGTCTAGATTTTCATTGGAATTTATTGGCATGCATCACATACAACTGCTCTCTTATTTTCCCTTATTTATACAGATAATTAGTTGATATTTGTTTGGTTTGAAAATATGTTATTGGACCATAACATAGCCATAACTCAAAGAAATATTTGAGATCCTATGATTAAACTATGTGCAAATTTAAATCTCTCTGTATTCCTATCGACAAATTATTGTTAACATATTGCGATATCTCAATGCATGTCAAGTGACAAAAATAAACAATAAAATCGGGTGAAATTATCCCTGCTGCATCTGTACTTGTAAGCTTTATTCATGACAGCTTTAAAAACCAGCACCAAACTCTAAACTAAATTATGGAGACTACACTGCTGGAATGAAACCACTCCCAATGATATCGACTGAGCTTTGTAAAGTGTGTGTGCATCAATAACCTGCCAGATATTATGAACTGCCTGAATAACTCATTATGAAGTACAACACTACTATTCTGAAAACCGTTTGTACAGCTTATTGTATATAGTCAAAAAAAGAGCAATGTACAGCAAATAAAAAATATATTCCTAACAAAGAAAACAAAAAAAAAACAAGAGAAGGTTTTTCTGTCTTGCTTAAAGAAAAGTAATAAAAATAATAAAACACATGCAAGCAACCCTTGCTTCTAAAATAGAAATAAAATGAAAGCTTTAGACATAGCTTTGTCAGTTTACTGAAGCACAGATAAGCAAGACCAGAGTGATACTTTTTATGCTTCATTTAAAATACAGGCAAACAATAATAAAAAATAAAAGATAAAAGAAACGTAATTCACTTAAAGAACATGAAACTGAAAACTTTGATCCATAAAGGAGATAGAAATGTTATCTCCTGAATAACAGCCACCAGCACTGCACAAAGCTTGTCAATTACCGAGTAAAGCATAGGAATCATTTTAAAGGGATTTCTTTGGTGCACCAGTTGATAGCCTGGGACCTGTCACTCAGAAACAACAAAGGACATGTCACACTCTTCTCAAAGTTTTTTTTCTATATGGTTTGTGACTTCTTTGAAGGTAATAGAATAAGTGATTTATTTAATAGATGTGTATTTTGCTGGAGAATATACACAGTACATTATTATTTTCAAATGATTATTTCAGGGTTGTTAAAATTGACTTTCTGCCAACTGTTATACAGTATCTAGTTCAACAGGACAATCCACCTTATGGCAAAAGTAGCAAATCGCTAACTACCTTACACAATCTACTGATCTGATGAATCATAATCATTATATTGAAATTATATGGAGTTTTTTTTCCCAAATCTGTTGGACTTGTTGCTTCCCTGATTTTATAACTCTACAACAAAATATTTCTTTACAATAATGATCATCATCCTGTGGCTCTCCATTATCAGCTGTTGATGAACTTTAAATTCCAGCCAATGGCTTTCATTTGAATGCTGGGATTTGTAGATTAACAAGGCTTAAAGAGACAAATATTGATCACTAGCCTGAATGAACATATATTGATACATTTTTCTGTCCAATAGTTGCCTGTTATGTTAGTAACCTGGACTGTATAAATTAGCTCACTGGGAGTTTTGATGCATAGCCTTTCTACATCTTATCCAAAATATCATAGGGTAAACTTTTTCAAATGATCTGAATTAAGCACCTGGAAGAAGAATCTGTTAGATCAGTTATGAATATAACAATAGAAAATAGAAAATATTGCAGTTGATATAACATCTAAAAAAAAAGGCATTATTTTACATTCTTATTAAATAAATAAGATATCATAATGTAATTACAGTCTCAATTACTCCATTAAGAGGATACATTTAACATGTGGTTTCTAGCTTTGGTTCCAGTGAAGCCCTCTTTTACCCACAGCTGTAGAATAAAGATTACTTTCAACAGTTTTTATTATATAAAGGAAAAAGAGAGGGAAATGGTTGACAATCCCTAATTTTAAAGCTCTGAGGCCCCTGTTGCATCCCCTTGCAATATGACAAGGCATGTTTATTCAATCAAAAATAAACAGCAGATAGTAAATAAAACATTTCCAATTCAGTAAATAATGACACGTTGAAAAGCATCTGCTTTGAAAAAAGTGCTCACTGATTTCTGCAATTAAATTTGGTCAAAACGGGACAACTTTTTAATGTATTTGTCCAAACTACTATTGAACTGGAGAAAGTTCACTCACCAGTGGTAATAAATATTGTAACTGATGAGAGGTTAAATAAGATCAATGTTGGGTTGAACATTTACTATTTTCTGCAGTTAAAAACATTGCATAGATGCTTCATATATTAGATATGCAGTGTCTTAGTATATTTCCAGGTTATATTTAGAGCCCAGAACTACAAGCAAAACTCTACACACATTCTGTGCAGCTACAAATTCAAATGTGTCAATCTGTGCGACATTACACTGTTATTCGCACAAAAATATCTAAGTTTCCAGAAACCCTTTCAATACAAATAAATGGAAAAAAAAAATAAACAAACATGGGAAAGCTGATTTTCTGATCAAATCATTTTTAGGAACATATCTGTATGGATTTCTAATCTCTACATGTGAACAAGCTAACCTGGATCTGTCTCTTATTATATTTACTCTGATCTACACAAAACCTACTTCTTTTTTCTTAGCATTGCCTTATTAACTATATCCATATGCAAAGCCATAACATGACTAGCCAAGTGTGCACACATGGCTCAGTGCCTGGTTGACTCTTGTTGTGAGACATTAAACAGTGGAAATTCTGTTTTATTGTGCCATGTACAACAAGCAGACATCACAACTAAATACTCAATGTTACAGAAGGATAACCACACCCTTCATCTTTAACCAAAGAATGAATAAACCTAAAGTATGCCTAACACATGTTCTAATTAACTAACCCTATTAAAAAGTATCTAACGAGACAGATTTCAGCTGTGGTAAGTTTCAGCTGTTACCTCAATCCACTCGATATTTCCCAGATAAGACTGCTGAACACTACACTACCTGCCAAATTCTTATACCAGAATGGGGTGTTGGAGAAGGGTGCATTTATCATAAAGAAATTGCAAACCAATCTTAGAGTGGATATCTACACCTAGTAAGGAGGTAACTGACGATTAAAGTAAACTTACACCTTCCCTACAATATACAAATAAATGTAATTAATTATAACTTTGTTTTAAGATTGTTATTCTAATATGTTTGTCAGTTAATAAGTGACGGTCGATGCAGATTGATGTATTCAGTTTCTGACAGTGATGCATTATTGGTTAAAACATTCTTGTTCAAAGTAATCAGCCAACTTGGGTCTATTCAAACCTATTTTACAAAATCTCAGTATGAGCAAAGTAAGGAAAACGATTCTTTCATTTACCATAATGCTATTACACTAATTTCAATTCAGGAACACAGCAGGAGCCTGAATATGAAATGTTCTTTCTTTGCTGTTAATGAAAAGTGGGTAGGAAAGTGGTCAGTGCTTTTTTTCCTTTAACCAAGTCCAAATCTGAAAAACAGGCAGGTATTATAATAGCTTTGAAATGCCTAATGATACACTGTAAGTATCATTGGATCATTTTGTATATAACATAACTAATTCAAGGGACTTATCTGCAAATTTAAAAGCATTTCTGTACAATGCATTTAAAAGCTGAGCAGTAACATATGTTATATACAAAATATATATAAAAATGAAACGAATAATGTTTTGTATTGTGTATGCGGAAAAAAAAAACACCTAGTTGAACACAATAGAATATATGCTGTATTAAAGGTCATAATTCTCATGATCGCTGTTTATTTTTATAAATACTAGCTTATAGGGGCTTAGTAGATCAAACTAAACTGTGTAAAATAATGAAGGCAAAAAGATGACATTACTCTATTACAAATGGATCTGGATATGTTGGCGGCTTGGACAAAGAAGTAGCAAAGTAATAGTAAAGGTTGAACAGTAAAGTTATCTGTAACAACAAATGTCAAGCAGCTACTGCCAAGGCAACTAGGTTCATAGGTTTATATCAAATGCAGCATACTGTAGATGCACATGATGATAATCACGATGATAATATAATCATAGTACCACTTTATAAATCACTTGTCAATAAACATTATAACACCACAACCTTAAACTAAAGTGTTCTTGGTGATACATTGACACAAGCAAGAGCTAAACCTAAAAAAGAAATGAAAAAAAAAAAAGCCATTTAGGAACAATGTTTATCAAGTGCTAAAATAGGTTTCTAGTTAGAAAGGGGTTTTATTTTGTTTTCAAAAACTGCCATGTGCCTTATAAAGGATAACATACCCTCCTACTATAATTTATAAGGATACTGAAGGTCACCTCAATGTTCCATGCCATATATGGTCATGGAACTCCTCGCTGTCTATTAATATCCTTACAAATTATAGAAAGTGCTACATTGTCTCTCTCTCTCTCTCTCTCTCTCTCTCAAAAGAGAACTTATAGTTCCACTGAGCTCATAATAGGGCATATATATTTGTCTAAAGGACCAAAAACAAGTTTGCATCATTCATTCAGGCCAGTTCAATGTTCTTTTAAAAAGGCAGTTGGTAACATCAATCAAATCATTGTTTCCATAGAAAGACTGAAGAGGTAAGTGAGATAATTGTGTAAATGTGCTTAGTAGGAGAGACATTTCAGCAGGTGAAACATTGATTTATTTTGCATTTAAATACATTTTCTTGTTCCTATTTTAAAGCTGAATTGTTAATAGAACAGGCCTTTTTTCAAGTCAAGCTGAGATGTCACAAAGTGAACAGTAATTGACATTTGTTTCTTAGGAGGATGTTGAGAAAAGGAAGAACAGTTTTAATGTAATACTTGTTAAAATTAAAAAGGTAGAACAATGAGCTGTTCTCTGGAATACTAGTATAAAATTATATGTTCTTTGACAGTTGTTTCTTATTTGGATATACTACATTTACAATTTTTTGGGCAAATTGTATGCTTTTGTTTTTAAATGTTGAGGATATTTTTATGGATGGGGTATATTAGTTGTATCTTGCTTCTTATATTATTGCCACTAATTTATAAACTGTCGTCGTATTCTGTACATGTTCTAGGACACAACATTACTCTGCTAATATATATATCTTCTCATTTAAATGTCGTTATTAAGGACAGAAATCGAAATCAAACCCAGGCCTCCAGAAAAAAAAAAGGTTCCTTTGTTTTCACCAATGCAACATTAAGTAGACAGGTTCAGATTAACAATATTCAGCAATAATTCCAGGAATCTTTCCTAGAAACTTGTTTTTGCTACTTAAGATAATGTGATATGATGGCAGCACAATAGGGATATACACATTTTATTAGTGGTGGTCAGATGAGGCTTCTGCCTCATTTTATTTTTCCAAGAGTTACACTCATTTAAATCTAATTACTATTCATAGTTACATCTGGCACTAATATGGAGAATAAATCTACAACTGATTTGAGATTTACACTTTTGGGTCTGTTTTTTTTTTTTACTTATTTTTAGGGGACATTAGTTCCAAATTAGATTTCATTTAGGAAGCAAATCACAACATAGTACAATCATAATTATATATTTTCTTTTCTTCATTTATTGTTTTCAAATGTTGATGACCTGTTAACTTAGCATTTACAAAGAGTAAATATGGTCTGCAATTCTCTTAGTTAAATGCCTTAATTCCAAAATGAGAATTAGTAATAACAGTGAAATGTCTTGTCCTGGATATAATGCCCTGAGAAACTTTTTAGGTAATGATGTATTGAAAACATGCTAAACTAACTAAAGTATGCTGGGAGTTCTGTATCTCCAATAACTGGAGGACACCCCTGTCTATTTGTGTTCATTGGGAGATGTTCTCAGGTTTTTTTTTTAATTATAAGTATATTTCTAGTTTTTTTATTTCTCTATGGTTTGAAAGCAAGCTAATCTAAACTCCATCTTCATTCATTTTCAAATGGAGATTCACTGAAAAGCAAATTTCTTTGTACTCATTCAACTTTCCAATTTGCATTCCAGAAACCTCCTGACCTCCTCTTTCAGGTTTATTTTTTATCAAAGCAGACAATTACACTGAGTGTTCATGTACATAAATAAAATTGAGTTATATTAAAGTGACAGTAAATAGTCCATAAAATATATCTCCTTATTTTCTCATTGTTGACCATGCCCTTTCCTTGTAATGACACCTCTGGGAAAGCATTATGTGCTGTGCCAATGTATTTGATCAATGAGCATACAAAAGCGGCTATTACATTGCCACAACAGATTAACATATTGGACATGTAGGGAAACATGTTTTGTTTTTTGTTTTGTTTTTAACCTTGATGCTTGGATTTTAAAATGGATCAATAAACGTTACTGGTTTTTACTACATTGGAGTGCCGGAGTTTTCCTACATGTTCCAGTTACCATTGGCCTTTTTGTTCCTGGCACCCAGTTTACTTTTGCTACACGGTGGGTGAGCGATCCTGTCTCTCATTTATAACATATTGGACACCTTTGTGTACAGTCAACACATCCGTAACTTGGGCTTACCACTTGTGAGAAAAAGCTTATGGTATGCTTACCCTTGAAATGTCAATGTATAATAAACAGATGTAATTGCTATTAAATAGTTGATTGGTTGGGATAAACATGTGATTTACTTAAGGATCTTTTATCTGTGAAATGCTTTGGCTGAATACAGTAGACATAACACATTTCTTTACATGTTAAAGAGATCAAATTTGTATTGTAATTATGTTCTTAAATGGACCTGTTACTGAGAATTAACCATTTTCACTTTTTTTTTAACTATTTCCAGCAAATCCTACGAGAGCGGGTGGAAGAGATATTCCTGGCTCTGCTGAAGTGATTCGAGAATCTAGCAGCACAACTGGCATGGTTGTGGGAATTGTGGCTGCAGCTGCATTGTGTATCCTTATTCTTCTATACGCCATGTACAAATACCGAAACAGGGATGAAGGCTCGTACCATGTGGATGAAAGTCGAAACTACATCAGTAACTCAGCACAGTCAAATGGGGCTGTGATTAAAGAGAAACAACCCAGTAGTGCTAAAAGCTCTAACAAAAACAAGAAAAATAAGGACAAAGAATATTATGTCTGATCCCAGCCGCTTAATGAACACATGTATAGAAATAGTCTTCATTTTATCTGAGACATAAAAATTAACAAACTTATTTACTTTACTTTTTATGAAGCACATTGAAAAAAAAAAGAAGACAGGGAATGCAATCAGAAAAGAGAGACTGTTTTGTTTTTTTTTTTTTAGAAAAAAACATATATATATATTGGTCTAGTTTGCCAGAAAATGGAGCCAAACATGATTCCCGAATATCCACAGTGTTTTCATTCAATTTGCCTGTCATTTAATGTTGCTGGAATGTTCTGGAAGGACAATTGTTGACTCCAAGCATTCTTATGGTGTGGAGCACTTTCCAACATGGAGGCACAATTTCAAAACACACACAAAAAAAAAACCAAACAAAAAAAAAACACAACAACAAACAAAAAAGAAAAGCTACCTATGATTCTGGATTTAGCCAAAGTGCGAGTGCTTTCTCCAAAAGCAGATTCATTTTGGCGCCAGCGAGGACTCATCTGAACCTGCAAAACATCAGTGGTTCGCTGTCTCGTGCAATGAAACAATGATTGAAACTGCATTCAATAACAATTATGCTGGCTTTTCGGAAGACTTCTATTAAATACTTTCACAAAGCCCCTTTCTGGTTGCGAGGGATAATGTAATGGAGGCCTTATTTTCAAAAATATGAAATATAAGGCACTTTTTCAAAATAAAACAAGAAGGATAGATGCAATCATTGAGAAATTTTCATGCACGCTTAATATGTTATTACATATGTTTATATACAACACATCTATATGTGCTTTCTGAACTGTGATAAGTGATGTTTTATAGCCTGTTGTATAGACAATGCAAACTATATCTGCTCTTCAGCCATTTTTTGGTAAGTAAATGTTCTGTGTTACTAAGTATAGAAAGTTTTCTGATGTCTGATCCAACAGACCAATTTTCTTTTTTCTTCTGTTCATCTTTCTTTTATTGCAGTCATTATAAGATATATATATATATATACATATATATAAATATATATATATATATATATATATATATATATATATATACACTTTTTTAAATTTAATTTTAATTCTAAGTATGCAGTGGGGATGAGGGGATGAGTATGAATGTATATAAACATGAAAATATTTTACAGCACAATAGTCTAAAATTCACTGCAGCCAAGTTACAGTGTGTGTTGGGGTCAGGAGGTATTTAGGGGTCTTTATTCTCCTGTAAAAATGACCAAATTCTATTGGATGACACCATGCTCTAACATTCTATATCTTCATACCATACCCCCTTTTATAAAGCTGACTTTTTTCACCTTCATGAAAATGAGTATATTCTCTAGTTATACATATGTTAGCATTTTTGTATGGCAAACTTGCCTACTGTTAGATAAGGCACAAATATATTCTCTAATTTTTTTCTTTTTTTTTAATGTTGTTTAAAAAAAAGTTGGCTGTTTCACACAAAAAAAAGTATTTTATGTTGTATTATACAATAATATTAAAACAGCCAACACAATTCTAAATTTATAAATTTGAAAATATTTTAATGTTCAAATATATTTAAATAATAAGAAATTAATATTTCACGGTGTTATAGTTATTGTTTGGTTAGGCAAAACACCACTGTGTAAAATACGATAATATATTAATGATACAGGGAATGCATTAATTTGACAGTAGCATGTGAAGGTAAGAAAAGCAGTTTCCTGAAATTATTTTTGAGGAAATATACCATAGATATTTATGGATTATAGACAAAGAAAACAGGCTGGTTAACAATGCAATGCCTGGATGTTTGTTCTCCTCAAACATTGCAAGAGTAATATGGTTGATAAAAATATTACTAATAGGCTTGGTTTGCCAAATATCAGAAGTCAGATAAAAATTTGAAAGGGCTTTATAATGAATTCATGAATCTGATAGACTGCATTCAGAAATAATATCTCTGAAAGAACTCTTCATGGTAGCTTTTCCTTTGTGTGGACATCAGCGGTACTCAGGGAAAGACAGTTATTGTATAGGTAGACAAAACTCAGCATTTACTGTAGGTTTCAGAGAAGGTAAAAGGTTGTACAATTACAAAATGCCCTAAACTAGGCTTGCCAAATGCTAAATTTATCATAGAAATAACTATATTGATTCATGAAAAGTGGAGTATTTTATTATTATAATGAAAATGACTTTTTTTTTTTTTACTTTGATATCTTTTGTGCATACATATGATTTACCAGCACATTTTGTTATCTCTGTTAATTATTCCTTGAATAATTTAGGGATCAAATAGTGACCAAATGAAGAACGTTAACATATTTACCAATATTTTTAGATTTGATTCTTTAAATTAAAAAAAAAAATCTATATTTTACCTCTGTATGTATGACTTTTTTTGCATTACTCTAGTAACATCTTATGTTACACCTTTATTCGCCTGTCCTGTGCTGTACCATACATCCATAATTCAAAGTGTTACGGTTCATGTGACAGCAAAAAAAGGGACATTTCTACGCCCTAAAAATGTTATTGCCCAATTATATACTGTAATTTGTCTGGATGAGGTGGCTTATTCCCAAAATCGCAATATGTTGCCTTTATGACAAAATACAAAAGTGTGAACTGATTGCTCCCACACACAAAAAAAAAAAAATAATCAAGAGGTTAATTTTCCTTCAATGTATTTTGTGTGATATTTACATTTTCCCCTTAATATATATATTTTTTTCTTTTGTTTTTTGCAAAGCCAATTTATCCATTATTGGAAATGCTACGCAAGTGGAAATTACTGTTTTGTTAATAAAATGTTTCTTAATACACTGCATTGTCCTTTATTTTACCTTATGCGATTGCTAAAAAGAAAGTACAATGTATTATTGAGTATGTTTGAAATCTGAAAATGTTTTTTGAATTGTTTCTAATTAAAAATTTTGAATGGACACTAACAGATTCTTCTGTGTAGGGTTAGGCTAATTTAGAAAAGCCTAATTATCCAAATCTAACTAGTATTTTAACTTTAGACCCAGATATCAGTTTTTATATGCTAAGTGGGGCAAGCAGGACTTAAACTCCATTAATTCAATTTTAGTTCTAATCATGCTCAACCCAATTTCTGCTCCCCCCAAATGAACCAATAATGAAGTGAAACCCAACTACTGGAAATTGGTTGGCAGTAAAGACATTGGCCTAAGAACCATGATATAGCTAAATTTGTGGAATGCTTTCAATTTTCCAGGCAGTAGTTCAGCTTATGAGGTTTTAGTAGAATATGGGTTATAGTGGCAGTTTAGCTATTCTTTAATAATAGAAGATCAGTTGCTCAGTAACAGAACCAACAAAACATCCGTTGCTAAGTTATGATTCAGACAGTCATTTAATTATTGCAGGTCATTAGTCAGAGAACTCCATAAGGTACGTTATTCTATGAGCAAATTCTTAGGGGCTTGCATTAATGATATCATGTCATATTGATTATTAGTTTATTCATCTATTTTGTTACAAATAGTATACATGGAGCTGTTTTCTATATTAGAAAAATGTTGGGGGTAGGGTTTCTTGGGCTTGTGAGATCAGCATGAAATCACTGTATCATACAGTCTTCTTTGATGAAATTGTAACTTTCATTTTCATAATTTATCAAATGGATGGAAATGAGTATAATAACAACAGATTAGAAAATAGCTACCGCCTTTTTTTTCTATGTAGTGAAGCAGCACAGTTAGTAAAGGCTTATAGAAGAAGTATCTATTAGTCTACCTATACCTATAGTTATACATACACAAGAAACGTGATTGCATGAGCTTCTGATAACTGCTTAATTCTGACCCACCTAGAGTCTTGAGGCATCCATGGGTTACATCAGAGAAAACAAATGTGTATGTCTTGTAATCCTGTCGAAAGACGCCTTAGAAAATAAACAATATTTTATTTTGTAAAAACTTGCACAATATATTTTTATACTGAATTATCTATATTTATGGCTGAATGTTTTTAGAAATATGGAAAAGATGGAATCCTTTCTAAAGGGCATAACTGTGTTATCAATATATGTATTATTATGTATTTATGTTTATATTTATAAAACACCACTAGGTTATGCTGCACTGAACAATTTAACAATGCAATTATATATCGCCAACAGATCTTAGGGAAGTGCTCAGTTTTGGTAAAACTGAAGTAAATGAAAAGCATATCCTTATAAAGCTACAACACTGTAAAAAAAACTCGTAAATACCCGATTTCGTCTTTTTGAGTTTATTCCCACAAGATCTCGGCTATTTCTCTCAGTAAATATCGAATTACTTTTTTCAATTAATATTTACCGATAGAAACTTTTCAATCGGATTTTTCAATGGAAAGGTAGCCAAACTTTACATTATGGCTACATTTCCATAGAAAAATCTGATAAAAAAAAAAACTCGATTGGAAAGTTTCTATCAGTAAATATCGATTGAAAAAAACAATCAATACTTAACACGAGAAACAGCCAAGATCTCGCGGGAAAAAAAACTGAAAAAGACAAAATCGGGGCTTTACGAGTTTATGAAATTTCACCAGTTCCAGGCAGTAATGAAAACAAGAGGATGGAGGCCCCTGCCTCACAGAGTTTATATTCTAAATGAGAGGGGAACTTATGTATGCAAGAGGGTAAGAAGGGCTGTAAACCAAAGTTCTGGATTTGTTGCCTATTAGCAGTGCCAGCTCTGCCATTAGGCAGAGCAGGCAAATGCTAGGGGCGCCGCCTGGCCAGGGGGGCGCCCCTAGCATTTTTTTTTTACACTGCCGGCCAGCT
>WMED01010452.1:0-15763 GCA_019650415.1 Pipa parva | reverse complement strand
AGCACATATGGCAACATATGTAAGCGGAAAAAAAAAAAATCAGGTGAGTTCAAATAAGCAGAATTTAGAAGTGTGGCTTTGTTTCTCCTTTAATTAAAATCTTTGCATGAAAGACAAGTGGTAAATCACAGAAGATTATGGGGGTCATTCATTAAAGTTCGAACAACCGTGAAAATGCCAGTATTTGCATCCTTTTGTGACTTCTCCAACTGCTTTTTCAATAATCTCTGCAATGTGATGAATTCCTGAGCAATTTTGATGCTTACTCCAGTCAGGGACTTACAGAGCTCTTCGCATCAATTTGCGTGCGTGTGCACAGGTTATTTTGGATATTCAGCATGCGACAGAGTCTGTTGAAGAGGCGGATTCTCCAGGGCTTACTGCTCCAAATTCACTTGTTTGCCTTTGCCAGATCAGAGCGGCGAATTGAGAGGTTGATGGCAGGGCTCCAATGTTGCGTAAAGGCGACTATTCATAAAATAACAATGGTGACTGCAACTAAATTAGTCTATTATTAAACATGAACTAGGCACAAGATGACATAAGAATAAGTATTTTTCACTTATATATAGCTAGTGGGATATGGTGAGGCTGACATCACTGCCCTTCACTTGTCTAATTTGCCTCTCTCTGCATCCTACTGTTGTGCGACTGACTATACCACACAATGCAGGTGGCGGCGTCTGTCGCTTCATGAATAAGAAGAAGTAAATTCAAGACTTCTTAATCGTATTAACGTGAACAGACGAGGGGGTTATTTACTAAGGTGTGAATTCGACTGTCGAATTCACAAACAGTGGAATGCCATAGTAAATCCACTATAATTTCCCCATTGTAAAGTCACAACAATTTTTAAAGTTAAGATTGTGACAGTTTTTTCATAATAAAGTTCTCATTATAAAGACGCAACTGTGACAATAGTAGTCTTTATCTGAATTCGCACCTTTACACAACAATTCAGACTTTAGTGATTAACCCCCAAGGAGTCACTATGCAAGGTGAATTCAGCCTTTAATGAATGATCCCCATTATATCTTTTCATGAAGGACATGTGGTAAATCACAAAAGAATATATATTTTGTCTTCAGAATAATCATATTTTATAGATGTTTTTATCCTGATTTCATTTTGGATTGATTAATGCCATGTTACAAGCCACAGAGGCTAATGTTTGTCCTTTCTTTTTATCCAAATCCTGCAACCTATAATGGAAATATGTGGAGCCTGGGAAACCTATGCATTTATTCTTCTCAATTACTTTGAATTTAAGGATAATTACCTATCATCCTTTCCTCTAGGATGTTACTTCTTCCATCTTACTGTATGAACTAACTACATTGGTGCTTACTCCATTCAGGACATTGCTCATCAAGTCCCATCAATTTTTTAAAATCATTTGCAGCACTTGTTACTTCCAGAGAGATTAAATAGTCACCACCACCTGTTTTGATTCAAAGGAAATTCAGATAATCTGTATAGTGTCTTTTAACACAGCCTTACAGGAACAATGGCATTTAATGTAGTGGGGAACTCTAGGATGACTTTCAAGTCGCAGCAATGTCCTTTCTGGAACATCTCAGTTTTCCATGACCTAAGAAGCTGCCAGAGATAAAATACAGCATATTTCCTGAAGTCATATATTTTTCATAAAGTATAACAAAAACTAAAATTAATTTGATCCAAAAATACTGCAGATTTATAAAGAAGGGTAAAGATCTTATAGACTGAAAAAAAAATGTGTCTGTACATTTATACCTCAAGTTGTGGGAGTTTTGCAATTAACACCATAATACATAGTTATTCTAGGTTTCCCCTAATATAAAGATAATTGGCTCTTGCCTCATGGGTTTTTTTCCTTCCTCTGGATCAACATTGTAGGAAAATAGGCTGAACTATATGAACTTGTGTCTTTTTTCAGCCTTATAAACTATGTTACTATAATGCAAATTTGAAGCCTTTGGATCTGTTAGAATTGTGATAAATTTGTCAGTTTAACTTGTAAAATATCTGATAAAAGTTTTGCTATATTGGCTTTTTGTAGCTAACACTTTTTCCAGGTGTTCCGTTAACAATGCAATATTTCATGTTCCAATAAAAATAGGTGGGAAAAAGGAGCAAAAAAGGCAGAAATATGCTGCAAAATTTTAATTCTATGTCACTACATGTTTCGGGCTACACAGACACTTTCTCAAGTGTGCGATGAAAGTACATACATGTCCTCATACTCTATAAGCTTTAATTACACCATAATTGGAAGCTTCCTGTATATTCTGTTCCTAAAATACATGTTACATATCTAGACCTTTAAGAGAGTGTGCCAGTACTACAAATAAGTAAGCATTTAATTACCTTGAAGTGGATGCTTTTCTGCACCTGCTCATTAAAGGCACTGAAAAGCATTGCATGTAGACTTTGATCCATACTATTGTTAAAGTTGTATCAGAATCACAGAAAAAAAGAAGAAAGAATGTAAAGAAACCTTTACCCTCCTTATACCTGAGAAGGCTTATTTACTCTTCCTTATTATTTTTATTTTGATGCACTGCCTCAAGTGACCTCAATGACTAGAGCAGAGGTCGGCAACCTTTTTGGCTGAGAGAGCCATAGATGTGCGGCTCTGCTCAGCCCTTTAGAATCCAGAGCCGCTGATGTCATATGTGACATCACATAGGTGATATCAGCGGCTCCGGATTGGCTAGCAACCCAGAAGTGCGGTGACGTCAATGGCTCAGGATGGGCTAGTAACCCAGAAGCGCTAAGAGAGCTTTGTCTCTACAGCGCTTGCGGGCAATTATCCGGCAAACTGTTACGAGTGGTGCTTGCATGTGAGCACCGCTTGTTACAGTCAAAGAGCCAGATGCAGCCATCAAAAGAGCCACAGGTTGCTGACCCCTGGACTAGAGGTTCTTTCTATATGGCTCAGGGGTCAGCAAACCGTGGCTCTTCAGCCACCCTGTTGTGGCTCTGAGCACATCTCCCTCCCCTCATCCATGACTTCTGATGCTTCTTCTGAGGACGTCGGAAGGTCATGTGATCGGGAGCATGCGCTCCTCCCCCTTTGTGGCCCTGCAAAAAATCTTTCCCCAGTGGAGGAGGAGGGAGTGAAATGGCTCCCTCCAGTGCAAAGGTTGCCAACACCTGAACTACTGTAGCTAGATGTAGAAGGTTGGTGCTAGTGAAAAGGACTCTGTTTGATGGTACCACAAGTATGCATTACATTTGAAATAAATGAATCAATGTTTGATGTTTCTGGTTCTAAAGAAAAAGCATCAAAAATCTTATACAAGCAACATAACCTGATAACTGAAATTCTTTTAGTCTTTTGATAATACATATGAAACACACATACGTAAGACATGTACAAACAATATTCTTCACTAACGGAAGCTTAAATTTAGCTTAGACTCATGTAAAATAACAAAGCTGGGCAATAATTCAAAAGCAAGGTGATATAATATGCTGTGACAAAAATGTCAGTCTGTATATGAGCCATGATGCTAAGGAGGCATGCTGTGATTGTTAGCACAAAAGAAAAGAAAAAATCACCCAACTCCAGCCAGAAGCATAAATCTGTCATTGAAGTAGGCAGTTTGTTCAGCTGCAACATTGTTATCCAGTGTGATTGCTTATACAGTGGTCAGGTTTCTTTCTTTGACAGCTCAATAGTTAGTCAGAAGCATCCAAAAGTCCAAATAAGAAAACCATAGGGCAAAATTTACTAAATTCGAAAAGGCGGATTTTGCATTTTTGAGTTTATTCCCTATAAAGCTCACTGGTCGACTGGTAAATATCGATCAATATTTTTTGACCTATTCTTAACGAACAAACATTTTCAATCAAATTTTTCATCAGATTTTTTGATGGTAAAGTAGCCAGTAAACTAATGTAAAGTATGGCTACTTTCCCATCGAAAAATCCAATTGAAAAGTTTTGAATGGTAAAAATTGGTTGAAAACTATCAAACGGCGAGATCTACAGGAAATAAACTTGAAAAGGAAAATCGTCCTTTTCGAGTTTAGTAAGTCCAGTAATGCAATATATGACTATGTACTTATGTACTGTATATATATGTTTTTGTAAACATGAGCAAACCAGACACAAAGTCAGGCATCCTAATCTATGAAAAAGTGACCTGAGAAAACCCTGTTACAAATCCAAGCAGTTAGCTATAAACAAGCACTCACTAACAGCCAATTTATATTGATAGCTCACCCAATCAACATCTCCAATTCTTTAAATGTCTTTACTAAACTGGAACAAAAGTACTTTCCTCTTTCGGCATGTGAACCATATATTAGGAACAATAGGTAGTATTGATGGTTTAGGAGTAACAAGCTTTAGAACTACAGTGTTTTCTGTTGAAAAATATAAAAAAAAATTCCTTTTCAGCAAGAAATATTTTCCTGTGAGCATCTTAAGACTCTTACCCATGAGCAATATTTTTTTTCAATGAAAAGGTGCCACTGTACCTACAAACCGCCAACTGCTATCATTGATGATTGGCATTCTTACATGCTATATATGAAACTCCTACAAAAAGATTTAGTGGGTTATTGATTAAAGTGAGAATTCAACTGTCGAATTCTCAAACAGCGGATTCCCATAGCAAATCCATGACCGCAGCAATATTTTCAAAGTAAAGTTGCGACTGAGACAATATTCTAATAATGAAGTCGCTACTGCGGCAGTAGCAGTCTATTGTGACATCTTTAGCTGGTGAATTCATACCTTTACGCAACAGTTCGGACTTTAGTGAATAACCCCCATAATTTTAGACAGACCTTTATCATATTACATTGAGGTTTGAAACTGACAGTCATTTTAGTTTCATGTTAACCTTGCGATGGTTCAGGTCTTTGAATGTCAACTCAGTCACCTCAATCATGCTCGATCTGAGCATGTACTATATACCCACCCTTAGATCTACATTTATCTATAAATGTTTTAAAAGACCTAATAAACATACTAAGAGTACCAACAGAATATGGGTCTAGGTGGTAAAATATAGTCAACTGAATAGTATCAGAGTTATACTTTACAATTACCTAATCATATTACTGTGCAATTCTCAAGACTTTGATTGGCCTACTATAGTATCAGAGAATTGACCAGAGGAATAAGCCCTACTCTTCCCAGATAATTAGGCTTCACAGTGATTTTTCGGCTTACCAGTTTATTTAGAATATTTGGAGATTATAAAAGTTGGTCCAGAATATCAGGTTCTCCTCCTAGTTCTCTATTATAAGACAGGTGATAGATAATATCACCAGTTCCAATTCACTTGATTACAAAAAGATTAGGAGCATGCACAGAAGTCATTCTGCAACTATCTGCCTATTTCTTATGCACATTAATACAATAAATAATGCAATCTAAGTGGTAACTGCACAGAGAGTCTTATGCTACTTATCCTGCTTTTGCATATTTCCTTTGAAGATAAATAAGAGACAAAAATCAATATATAGATGTAGTTAATATTAAAAAGAACAGAGTTATATAGGAGTTTTTGTACCCCCTTTTAGCAATTTATAAGGGTATTTCAAGTCACCAAAGAGTTCCAGGACTGTATAAAAGCACAAGGCCATAGTCCTTATGGTTTCATACAAGTTATGGAAGTTCGAGGTAAATTTAAGTATTGAAAAGACTACAATATCTTTTGAAATGCATTTTTTTTTCTAGGCAAACATTGTTTTTTACTTCTCCACAATCACATGCACTAAATTGTTTTCTATTTAAAAAACCCTCTTTTTTTCTGCATTTTGCCTTTTTTTCCTTCTCTTTGAGGAAATTTATTAAAATGCAATTTCACTTTACTGTTGCAAGTTCAATAATAGGATCAGCTTCGGTTTGCAGGAAACATACCATACAGGAAAGAATGTAGTATCGATGAAGTGTATCAAAATGCATCAGACCGAAATGTTGCCATTAGCAATCAATGCAGTTTATAGTATGGTGGAAGGGTTAGTGAATATATGAATAGCAATGAACTGTTCTCACTATGCAAAGTTAAATGCCTAGCCAAGAAACACTAAGCTAATACCAGTGAGTGAGTCTTCTAATGCATAGGAACAAGAGTATGTTGGTAGCTTGAACTTTCATACTGGATATACTTACAAATACTCGAATTAAAATGACAGTAGCGCCTAAGTCTATGAATACACTTTTTTTTTCCAAGCAGATTGTCAGGCTTTATAACATTAATGCTCAATGTCAAAGAGCACGTAGATGTACATAAGCACATAGCAGTAACAAAAAGCTTGCATAAATCTTTAATTCACAAGCACTTTAGGCCCAAGCCAAGAGCAGTATGAGAAGATACATTTCAACAGGCTCCTCATTTGCATGTAATTGAATGGTAACATCACTGCCACTGAGAAATCCCCTGGGTACAGTTATGCTGTTTTCAGCTTTATATATTTTTTAAAAGCCTTAGAATCTCTAAAACTTATTGGATCACTGGTATGATCCGTGTCTTTGCATTTTACTCTCCTGTCCTGTCTTGTAAGATGTTGATTTATATGCAGGAAAGACAAAAGCCGATTCTAGGAACTGTCTTATGACAGTTTGTTTTAAAATGCATTATGACACATTACATTTCACACTACATCCTACATTGCATTTATATAAACCATTCAACAGCAATCATATATAAACAACTCCACAATGTAGAAAGGAAAATTGTATCCAAATGCAAAAGAAAAAACTATTTGCTTTCTAAAATCTGTATTTGTATTGTAATCATTTTTATATAGCACTAAAATATTAAGCAGCGCTGTACAGAGATTCATCATTTACTTCAGTCCCTGCCCTGTGGAGCTTACAATCTAATTTTCCTATTCAGTCACACACATAGACAATGTATGTTTTTAGATTGTGGGAGGAAACCATGCAGATGAAGTCCAGAGTGGAATTGAACCCAGAACTGCAAGGCAGCAGTGCTAACCACTAAGCTACCACGCTGCCTGATATACATTTATATGTTATTTGTGATATTGATTAATTACTTCTTATCAAAAAGATATCAGAGACATTTTGGCAGGATGTTAATTTGAATTATTTCAATTTTTTATGTACTTTTGAGCTACGGGACCTCAAGATTAATTTCTTGGATTTAACTCTTAATTGGCAATAGAGTAGTCTCCTGTCAAAACACCACAAAGTATAGGAAATGAAGCTCAGCGAATGCTTTATTGAGAGCAAATAAGGATCCTGTTGAGATAATTTCTGAGATTAAATTGTTCAACTGACCCACTATTCATGGAGGCATCTATGGATCTGAAATCCAGATTATCACGTGGTTACTCTGAGGCTGTTATTCACTAAAGTCCAAATTGTTGCGTATAGGTGTGAATTTGCCAACTAAAGACAGTCACAATAGACTGCTACTGTTGCAGTTGCATATTTATAAAGAGAATATTGTCGCAGTTGCAACTTTACTATATAAAACTGTTGCAATTTTAAAAATTGTCGCAGTTGTGACTTTAAAGTGGGGAAATTGTTGCAGTCGCGGATTTGCTATGGGAATCCGCTGTTTGAGAATTCGACAGTCAAATTCACACCTTAGTGAATGACCCCTCTGAGTCTCTGATAAATCATTGATATGGCAGAGCAAGTAAATATAGCATGGAGCAGGCTATTGCCCTGAGAAACAAAAAGAAGAGACCATGTGACAACAATAATTCTAATAATCCCAGTAGCAGTAATGACAATTTTCCCTTGATGTTTATTATAGAATACAGCTATTCTATACAATGATGAAGCTTTGAGAGATATCTTGAAAGAGGGTTGTCTGTTTGTGTCTAGGAAAGCTCCTACAGTAAAGTATCTTTTGTCCCCTTGTGAAATGAAACAATAAAAAGATCCCGGCTCGCAACCCAAGGGAATTACAAATGTGGAGCCGGAAAATGTATTTGTTGTAGTTAAATGGTAAGGACTTCACAATTCTGCAGTACAGTTTCTGTAAAAAGAGATATGATATGCTGCAATAAATACATCAATTGCAACATGAAATATGTAGCATATCTATAATGGTGTAAGATTACAAATATTTTGTGAGTACAACAAAGATATTAAAAGTTAGGGTCAGGGAACATATAAATGATATAATCAATGATAGAAACAAAAATGTTGCTAAACATTATAAACTACATAATCACAACCCGGTCAGTTTAAAAAAAGTAATAGAAAGGCTGCTTCCCGACTCTAGGGGTAGGGACATTTTAGCCTTTTAAGTAAAGAGGGAAGTTTGCCTGTCTCTTTTAACCTAAATGAAGAATTAAAGACAAGTGTTAAGTTTTAAACCTACATGGGGTTCCGATGTTTCCTGTTGAACTCCTGAATTATTTGCTATGCTGCTATTATCTCATCCTGGAGAAACCTTTAGCAAAGGGTAGAGATCTGGTAACATATAAAGATTCATAAAATTCAATTTCCAAGCAAATGCAATGCAATGTTGACTGGTAAATGATTATTTTGTAATTTTGTAGTTGTAACAGCAGCAGCAGGGATTATGCTGAACATGCTTGGGCTGCAGATCCAAGCAAGCGGGCAGGAGATTGATTTGGTAACAGCTGGTAAACTAAACTAAAATCATATTTCTGATAATTACATTGGCATTTCTTCTTTGAAGGGGCACTATAGTGCTGATATACAGTAACTGCACGCATACATATAAAACTCCTTTATACTAAGTCAATTGCTGACACAAATAGTAAAAAACAAGTTTAGGGAAGAAATGGTATTTGCAGTTTGTTTCCCTGAATTAGTTTTCCTGAGAGCTGACATTTTCCTCCCTCCACTCCCCCTCCTCTTTCTGTTCTGCAAGTCAGACAACATGAGAAGAAAAAGCTGCTTGACTGCTATTGGTTAAGCAGTGTGCTGACCTTTAGGCCGCATATATTAAGATTGGAATGCAGGAGATTACAGAGGGAAAGCTGACTTGTGCACATGTGCTATGTAGGAAGTAGGGCAAAATGTCTGGGGAAGGGTAACTTTTCATGGAAAACTGACCAGTACACATCACACATATTTTCTGGGACGGGAATTTATCAGTGCTGCCTACTCAATCATTCTGCGTCACAGGAAACATCTACTTGGGAGAAACGCTTCTCACTAAGGTATAGTACTGCATATGTAAAGATGTAATTTGACTATAGTTCCCCTTTAAAATCCCATACTAATTTATTTTGGTTAGACAATAAGAGGCAGGTATCGTTTTTTCCATTTGTTTATATATATTTTGGATGAAATTTAATAAAGCAGTTTATCAAGCGAGATTGAGTTGCTCTTGAGAGATTATCACGCAAGTTTTTTATATCTCAATTTTTTCATAGAAAGGCAGCAATACTACTAATGGTTAACTTTCTATCTAACAATATTTAAAAATCAAGGTTGGGTAATCTCGTGCAACTAACTCGAGATCTTGCACAATAAACTCAGAAAGAACAACTCTTGATCTCATGTGATTTCAATTAAATTCAATTTATTTAAATTTCGTCCATTTGTGTTTCCCTAAAGAAAAAAAAACCTTAAGAACATAAAAATGGATTCTTTTTCATATTCATTCTCATTTGGTTCATATTCAATGCCAAATCAATTAGACATAGATGCAGGTACCATATAGATATCCAGGCACTATATAACACGCTTAACATGTTGACTTCAAAATACTCACACTTCCCAATTATACAGTTGGCTTATGGCTATATGTTTTGCATATTTTTCCCATAGTGCCATATTGTATGTGTAGTTGGCTAAATTGAACAAGACTAAATTTCACTTTCACTAAATCAAGAAATGACTACAGAACCCTTAATGCTTCTGTATTATTTTCTTTTTTTCTTTCTGTAATAGGAAAGTGCTGCTAGTTACATACTTGCCAACAGACTGTAAAACTGAGACACACTGCTTGAAGCTAAAGCAGCCATTCACTGGTAATAAGTGAGAAAGTAAATGCTGAAGAATCACATTAGCGGAGCATTATCCTTACATGGCAGGGTTAGAACTTGTTTAATAAAAGAGACACATAGGCAATAAAATCAGGCCAGCAAAGGGGACATTAACCCAGAGTCTGACCTAAACAAGCCCTTGGCAGGCATTATTTCACAACTGCTGCGCAGAAATACACATAAGTCAGAGAGAAACAGAAACATTTGGTGACTTTTCCACCAATGTGCCCTGCTTGCCCACTATGTCCTCCATGGGTATGAAAACTAAAAAAAAACACTAAATATTACAATTTCTAGACACAGTTTAAAATGTTTAGTATGAATATATAATAACTATAAATGCATTTGAGACATTTTCTTTTTTTTTGGTGTTACTATCCTTTTAAGGAACAAACTTGCCTTCTAAACTGCAGCGAAAAGCTTTTATTATTTATAATCATTCTGTGCGCTCATTGCCTATGTTTTGGCTGTTGACTCTGCCTTACATCTTTACAATAGAGAAAACATTGTCATGCACAGTGACAATTACTTGTTATAATAAAACAAAAAATCTATATCATCTCTGGATATTATAAAGACGCGGATTGGAAACCCTGTCCAAAACAAACGTATTTAGGAAAACATATTGATTATAACACATACTCAATGATTATGTTGCCATGTTTTCATCTATTTAAAGTTCCCTCTATATTAATTAGAATGTTGAATGTTAGTTGCCTTCTTTCAATAGTAATGTTTACTGAGTGTAATAGACATAGATTTATCCTACATTATTTTGTGGTTTCCATTTTACAAATTATCCGCTCTATTTATTTATGAAACAAATCTGTTCTGGTTGAATGTATATTAATAAATTGTATAATGAGTTCCTATAAATGTGTTTAATAGTGATATTCAGTTACTTGCGTTATTGATTTTTAATTAAGGAGCAGTACATCTCTAAAGCTTCTTTCAGATTCCCACTCCGGAGGCCAACATGTGCATACCTAAAAAAAAGTCAGGTTACATCATGTGACTAATGCTATTTTACTGTCATTTTAATGTGATTAATACAGTACAGTTTTACAGGAAGTGATGTCATATTGCATCTGAATAGATGCAGAAACATGTGATTGAAATCATATGGATTATTGGGAGTGTCAAAATAACTAGTTGGATTGCACCATGTGACAAATTTGTCATACAGTAATGTAAATGCGTCGGCCTAATTTGTATAGAGAACAATGTAATGTGAGAAATGCTTTTTTCATGCCTTATCAAGGAAAAGGTTATGGACTCTGGATATATGCCCCTCTCACTTCTCCCATTTCTCACCCCTTACCGCCTTCCATGTTGTCATCAAGTATGATGAATAAATGGAAGATTATCATTATTAGTGAAATAACCTTGTGAAAAGGTATGGCTGTAAATCCTCACTACTGGTACATTCAGTTGACACAGTCACAGAAGAGAAAGCATGTGTAAAATATCACGTCATACATGTAAATATCATAACTTACTGAACAAGCAATCTTGTTATTTTTATTATATGTAGAATCAATATTTAACATAAATTTAATAGAATTCATTATTTTGTAATACATTCCTCCTTTAATTGTGATGTGTTACATGTTACGGCATGTTAAAGTAGTAACCACAGATCCACATTGCATGTATTCTTAAAGTCTAATTAGGGCGAAAGTTATTAAAGTCAAAAAGACCGATCTCAGTCTTTCCGAAATTTATTAAAGTCGGAAAAGCCTTTTCCGACTTTAATCGGGAGAACGCTTTGAAGTTTCTCCCGGTAAGTATTGCGAGATTTGCATCGTGCGATACTTACCATGACAAACTTTTTTAAATTAAATATATCTATGGAAAGGTAGTGATACAATATAGCTAAAAAAAAAAACATTAGTTCTCCGGCACACCATTGAGGTAAAATCAAAGTTTTATTTCAAAAATTAATTAAAAGTCCATGCTGGGACACTTGAAACGGTGGGTAGGGAGGACCTACGCGTTTCGCGCCTAAGCGCTTAATCATGGTCATGATTTTTTCTGTTTCAACGAATTGGGAACTGGATATCCCTTCTCTGAGCACCCACCTTTACACTGCAGCCAGTTTTTCAGGATTGAGCAGGTAAACAAACCAACCGATACAATATAGCTACCTTTCCATGTATATATAAACAATTAAAAAAAGTTTCTCACAACAAGTATCGCATGAGTCAAATCTTGCGATACTTATCAGTAGAAACTTCAAAGCATTCTCCCGAGTTATTAAATTTGGAAAAGCGCAAACGGCTTTTCCGAATTTAATACATTGAGTTTATCCCGCAAGATTATCACATGAGTTTTTCAATAGAAAGGTAGCTATACTTTACATTAGAAAAAAATCAAGCGATAATCTCACGGGATCAACTTGAGATCTCGTGGAATAAACTCAAAAATACCGAGCTCGGTCTTTTTGAATGCACATGCCTTTTAATTGTAAGCCATTTTTTTGCATATAGCCAATGAAATGTACAAGATGTATGTAGAGTTATCATTTGTGATCCAATAGTTTATTTTGTGCATATGTGCTCTGTTTTAAAGGAAGAAAATAAATGAAAGCTCCATAATAATTATGGTTTAGACAAATTTAATAGATTACTACTGTTTACTAAGGCAGCATTTACTATAGTAATTCCTTGATTTATTTTTAACAGTGTTTCTGGTGAAATAAGCAATTTGTAAGATTAATTTAAGCTGTCCTGCTCCCATACTTCCTACTACTGTAAACCTACTACTATAACTCCTAGATCTCTTAATTCTAAATATATTCCTGCACATTCATGTTTAATCATTTGTCTGCCCTGTGAAACCTGGAATAATATTCTTAATTGCACCTGATATTTGAATACTTTTAAAGGGGCATATTCATCAAAGAATGTCACGACAAATTACCAAATACACAACTGTCCTGTAAAGTAGCTAAATCAATTGTGCATATTGACTAAACAGTGTATTGTAGCAACGATGAAGAAAAATTTTGCACAGTTCTTTCTGAATGTAGTCAGGACAAAAGGAGAAGTTGGCATATTCTATCAAATTCTCCACATATAGATGTATTGTATAGTGAAGTCATATTTACATGGATCTGTTCAATATAAACCCAAAACTGTTTGGTTTACACTCTAGACTTTTGATTTGGCAGCATAGCCTTTGGAACTACTGTGATCAATCACTTCCTATATTAATGAGTGGGCTTCCTGCACCTCTCTATCAGAAATTTGTCCTGGGCTGTATTGTAAATTTATATATGATTTTTGGAAAAACAGAGATTTTAAACTATATTTCTTTCCACTTTACCAAAGCTTTTTAAATACTTCCCTGAAGTCATTAATCCATATTTGCACTAAGAAGGTTTAATAATGTCGACACATATCATGTCTGCAGGTTTAGATTTATGGCTTTGAATTTCAGGCTCTATCTGTGCTAGAAAACAAGCAGTTCTGGGTGCTCAATTGGCCATAGGCACATAAAGGAGAGATTTATATGCCTTGTATCCAGTGGGGTTGTTGCTTTGCTGTTGATTTCTGTGTGGCCATATCATCAATATAACCAGGGAACATGTGAATATTTTCTTTTGAAAAAAAAAAAACATTTACTCTAGAAATAATTTTACTGTATTTCACTTTTGAAGAACTGCAACTATAAATGGCTTAAAACCTAAAATGTAAAATAATAAAAATGGGCACTATCTATTGCTAGGAGCAAAATGAAAGAAAATTATCTGATAAAAACCACTTTGGGATAATTAAAATGTTTTTTTTTTCCACGTATGGATCAAATGACACATGACAATAACAATTTCACTAAGAAATGTTAACCATTTGTATGCAAAGAAGATATGATGCTAAGAGAATTATTTCCACAAATTTTATCCTATAGCCATGATTGTTAGCACTGATATTTTTGTCTCCATTCTGTTAGTCTGTTCACAAAGTTGCCTGGCAACCTTGACTGCACTGAATGAAAAGAGAAAAAGAAATGATACCAACAGTGATCAAAGTCTAACCTTTCATAGAGCTCACTGGAAAGAAGTACAGCACAGTGCCACCAAGTGTAACGCATGCAGAACTGTGCCAAACACATTTTTCTGTAACCATATTAAAAGCAAGGCTTTTATATAACCCAACAGAAAACAACTTGATGTGAGCTCAATGCTCTGAAAGCATTCGATGGAAACTCCTCTCTGAGGAATGTAACAATATTTTTAAAAGTTTTATATTTTGTTTATACTTGTTTAAATCAAGCTTATGAATAAACAAAGAGATTCCATTTAGAATAGCTGGTTAGCGAATTTTACATTTGTTTTTTTTTCCTTTCCCCTCACTTATTTCATGCAGGGAGTTGCATTTACATCAATATTACAACAAATAATGATTAACAGCATTGAAATGTTTATCATTTTTCATACACAGCAGAAATAAAAATGATCTATAACCAGCTGCATCAGCAAAACCACACTGACTCTATTGTCTTTTGTCTTTGTGAACTCATAAAAAGGAATAAAAACACTGGAAGTGTAAGATGACAGATTTCATTTAATATCCATTTTTATGGCGAAAATGAACAATAAGGAATTCAGCTGGTGCCTCTGGGGTTCAGGAGATGCTCTCATCACAGTGGCATGTAGTTAGGCAGAAACGCAATCATTACTTAATAACTACACCCTCTGCTAACAAAAATTCAGATGGATTGAACTCATCAAATCTGGAAACTTACTTTAAAAACACAGCAATGTTACATAATTCCTAAGATTTTTTTTTTTAACCCTGAGAATATTTGATGATCCCATTTCTTACACAGTATATTAAATGTATCTTTGTGGATTGAATGTGGTATTATATTTGAATACTATAATGCTTTTTCTTATTTTGCAATTCTATTACAAGGCAGTAACAAGGAAAACATAAATGTATCACCTTCCACTGTAATTGCGACCTAGTGTCATGACCTTGTCTTTGTGACTCTTTATTGAAAAGATCTAAAACAAATGTATGTGGCTTGTTACCATAGCAACAAAGTATCTATTAGACAAAACACTGGATTGTTTTTAATTACAAAATGTATCACATAACATGGTTTTGTACAAATGAAGGACATTGTTTATCATAAATACAGCAGTGTTATTGCTATACTATTTTTGGCCAGTCACTTTCTGATACATATACAAAAATTAAACTGTTAGCAATGTTACCCATTTTTACATTTCAGTAAAATGGTCTACCTAAGGTTTTGAAAAAAAACAAAAAAACAATTACTGAATCATAGCTATAATTAGTATTTCCAAATTTGTGTAATAAAAAGGAATGTAACACTTCCATGTTTAAAATATTCTATTTTGACAATCAAGGAGGTGGTATTGTGCAGATGTAAGAGATGTCAAGCTGTTTATTGCTAAAAGGAAATTTTCGCTGTAAAATTCATTTTTTAAATGCTACAGACAGTGATATTTTAACCCTTTCCGTACGTACCCCGTACCTCTCACGGGGGAGCTTCGGGTGGCCAGAAGCACCTACCCCGTGAGAGGTACGGGGTACATAAGGAAAGGGTTTCAGTGCTACACCCGACGTTTTTTCACCGATGTAGCGCTGGAATCCCCTAGCAGAGAGTCAGATGTGACTCTCTCGGGGTAAGGAGTTGGCTCATGTGACCCAATCGGTCACATGAGCCAATGAGAGACTGGGAGTACACGTCATCAGTACTACCGGTCTCACTTCCTGTTCCCCGGTAAGCCGGCAGCACGTGGCTGCGCAGCTCTGCGGGTAAGTGTGGGTGAGGGCAAGGCATGG
>WMED01010451.1:0-15764 GCA_019650415.1 Pipa parva | reverse complement strand
GGTTTATATCTTTTCACTCCAGCGCATCCTACACACGTTTGTGTTGCAACATTCCTTTATAAAACCAATTAAAACATTTAAAATGAGTTTTTAGCAACTGCATGTATATATATAAATGCTGACTAATGAATGGAAAAGGTAAAGCAGTAGGAAAATAGTAATTTAAGAAGGTAGTAAAGTCAGAGTGACCAAATTTAATGGCTGACATTGCCAATCATTGCCAACCAGACCTATACCTAGCATTAAGCGTTATTTGATACTGAACACTCGCGATGTGTGTAACGTCTGCTATTGATGACGTCACCGCATCGCACGGTTAAAAAGGGCGACAAGGAGATCATACCTTTAGCCGCATGAGGAAGCCATCAAGCTAGGTGGCGAAACGCGTTCGGCGTTTTTACAGCACTGCTATTTTTGTACTGGCATTACTCTGACTCCACTGTTACCTCCCACACAGCCGATGCAATATATCAGAAAGCTTAACAACTCATCCGGACAGGGGCACTTTATAAGCATACAGGAGGAGTACAGAAAGCCGTGAATATCTTTAAGACACACTGACTGCTGACTACTTCTGACGGGTACTGTAGTATATTACAATAACTTAATTTAATATGGAGAACAAAAAGATATTAAGAATTTGGTCACTCTGACTGTGTGATAGAGTTATTATAAAACCTGTTCCTGATTCCCAAATAAAGAGGGGAGTTTTCGTCCCATATTATATTTCAAGGGACTCTACTAATTCGTAAAATTTCCAAATTCAGAATGGAATCTCTATGATCAGTTATAGCAGCCATAACTCAGGGAGAGTTTCTTTCAGCCTTGGACATCTAGGTTGCATATCTGTGTAAGGAATACTCACCGCGTTCCGTTCCAGCGCCGGGCTCTCTCTTCCTATGCGCGCTCGCCATGCACAGCCGGCGCTTTGAGCGTGTGCACAGGGGGCGCGCCCGCTGTGACGTCACGGGGGAGTGCGCCAGGCACCCACAGAGGCAGGAGCGCGCCTGTCTCTCTGCCTATATAAGGCAGACGCGCTCCAGCCTTAGTGCCCGATTATAAAATACCACTGTTGCTGCTAAAGTAAGGTGTTTGGGCTAAAGTTACTTTTATATATTACAGCTTCTGTTGTTTCTGCTAAAGTCCTGTACCTGCTAAGTCCTGTACCTGCTTGAGTCCTGTACCTGCTTGAGTCCTGTACCGGAGTTCTGTTTGTATCCTGTCCAGTGTCTGTTTCCTAGTCCGTGTCCGCAGTCCGTCTATACCACCACTGTACAGCTGGCTTAGGGGCCACCACCTGGGTACTCTCGGCAACGGAGTCCAGTACCTCCTTGCAGGGATTTAAGGTGAAGACCGGAGGGTACCTTAGACTCCGCGCCCTAAGTCATCTAGCGCCAAGGACAGTGTGGTATAGGCCAGCATCCTCCTACTCCCTTTACATCTTGGTACAGAGTCATTACAATCTGCATATTCTTGCCCTTAGTGAATTCCAAGAATTCCTTCATTTTGCTTTCAAGTATTCCCACTTTTAAATGGTAGCTCTTCCTTTTGGTCTAGCTACGGTGCTGCTAATCTTTACAGAGTAGGGGCGGCAGTGTCAGCGAGTTTCAGGCTGGAAGGAATATATGTGACTCCCTATTTAGACAAATTCAGACACATCATACAGTAGTTTTTTGTGTCAGGAGACTGAACGAATTGGGTTTAATTTTAAATTCAATCAAACCCATTTTCATTTTACGAGACTCTTTTTCTGGGAATGGTTTTCAACTCGGCAAAATTCAGGGTCTCTCTCCCTCCGGTCAAGATAGACAGAATATTATAGGAAACTTTCAAATTAATGTCTTTTCAATTTCCCTCAATCCAATTTGCCATGGGAGTATTGAGGTGCCTAGTAGCTTCTTTAGAAGTGGCACACGTATATGCAGTTTCATCTATGTCCCTTTCAATAGGACATACGAAAAGAGTGGAAGAGATATCCTCTATCCACAAGAATTCTTTGGAGAGGAATATTCACCTTTTATTAATGCAGTGGCAGAATCCTGTAATCTTAGGAATCATTAGGTATCAATGTCAGAGACCTTTCAGATTTTCAACTGGGCTATAGAATGGGCTCTGTGCTTATCAGCCATTCACATTTTAGGGATTCTTATCTGAGAAACGGATGTTCCAAGCCAACAGGGCACCATTCCAAAAGAGTGGATATTTATCCTGTCAGTATTCCTTCTACTATCTCTGAGATGAGGCCTTCTTTAGATAGATCTCCTTGCATCAAGATTCAACTTCCAAATTCGGAAGTCTTGTTCCAGAGCTCGAGATCCCAGAGCTAGTGGTTCGTGGACCTATTGTCAATGTCAGTAAGTCATTAGTGGAATCTGCTGAAGATTCCAGATCTTCTCCTCTAGGGGAGATTCTGCATCTTAATACGGCAACACAATCTTTGATGGCACGGCCATAACATTATTTAGTCTCTCAGTGCATCAAAGACTTTAACTTTGTTACAAACTGTGTATGCTTTAGTACTGTGGTGACCTCATGAAGAGGGAATATTGAGCTTGTCATAATCAATGAACTGTTGGTCAAAATAAAGTATCTTATAATACTACAGTACTCCTCTTACTTACTATTCAACTGGACTCATACGGCTTAAACAATTCTTAGCACATTATTTTTGTGCTATTTGAATCTATTGAAACTAATAGTTATTCATTTACATTCACTCAAACTCATTTTTTGAGCCTCCTTTTGCTAATGAAAATGGAAGACAATTTTAAAACAACATTATTTGGTAAGGAGAACTACAGCTATACAAGTAAGGAAACATGATATGCAGATTCTATCCAGCTTTTATTTTTATTTAACCTTTGTAAAATTTAACTACAAATAACCCTGGTCTGGGAATTTGCTTAATTTATGTTAGGATAATCCAGTCTAAGATAGGTTTTATTAGGTGCTGATTTCTCATTTCCCACATTATGTTTGCCAATTGTACTTTGACAGTAGAAAAGCAAATCTTGTCAACTGCAAATTTATAATATATATAAATAAATGCATTTTATTTTCAGGTTGCAAACCATTTATCTGAATTTCGAGATCTGGCAAAAGAAGTTGTTAGAAGTGCCTGTCGAACTGCTTTAATAGAAGCTGGATTCACACCTGACAAGTACCTGTTTGATCAAATGAACACAGGTAAAATTAGTAAATAATAACCACAATAAAAGTGAATATACACAATAAATTTTATTTGGCTGATGTAGGCTTAATAGCAGATGATCATTTCATGCTATGTCTAATGGTTGTAAAAATTCAGGTCCGTCTTTCATGTTTAGGACTATAAATCAATTTTGACAGTGATTGACAGGGATCATCAAAAGTAATAGAGAAAACAACCAGGCCATATTTCTGATTACCACGTTATTAGGAATAACATGTTTACAATTAGTATGAAGGAGTAAATGACATTCCAAACTAAATAGTTTTTTTCCTGGGGTGAAATTTATTAAAATCGGTAAAATTACCAAATTGTATTGAATGTTTTTTACTGATATTGCAATTTTATCGATATCGCGATATTGAATTTTTCAGCCATTCTACCATTGAAATCAATGGTCCGTCCAAATTTCGATATCGATATCGTGATTTTGAGATTATCGATTTTAATAAATTTCACCCCAGCTGGTGTTACTGGTTCTTTAATGATAAAAAAAATAAATTGTGCACTTGTTATTAAAGGCTTTTTGGGTGTGGCAGCTGGAACATCAGCTTCTGAAATGATGACTTTAACCTATCTGGAAGGAGAACTTTTTGAAGAGTCGTCTGACAAAATGACATACACAGAACAGGCCAATAAAAGGTCTCACTGCAGAAGACTTACATGGTTAGTATTTGTCACTCATTTTGTAATTAATTTTCTCTCTAAATTTTTCATAAAAATCCTACTTATTGTTAGAAAAAAAGTTAATACTTTTGTAGTCAATCTCAAATGTTTATATACTTCATTTTATTGCAGGTTATCTATTAAAGGTAAACATGGATAAAAAAAGAAAAAAATTCTGTAGTTTTTCCACTTTTTTAACCTTTAACCCTTTAATTACCAGCTGATTTTTTTTTTTTTTTTTTTTTTTTTTTTTTTTTTCCCCATTCACTACTTATTCCCAAGCTGTTTTTAAGCATTTTGCGCTATGTGTGTTTTACTGATGTTTTTGCAGGGAAAGCAATATAATTTCCAGGAAAATTATATATCATTTTTTTCAGCAGACTTTGGGCTTTAATATGAAATGTCTCATTTGTCATTATTTTTTTGCTTCCTAATTATTTTGGGTGAAATATTAAAAAAAAAAATGTTCAAAATTAATATTTTCTTTTAAAACAGTCACTATTTTTTTAACAGAAAAAGTATGTTTTCTTGGTAGAACTAAACTGTTTCTAAAAGCCCCATTCCTCCTGATTACAACGATACCACTCATGTATCAAAAGACACCCTTTCTTGCCCAGGAGACACTCCAAATCAAAATGAGGGCATTACAATATTTTAGAAAAAAATCAACCTACTATGCATACCTTGCAGTTTATCATGAAAAATAACCTTTCACCTTGTGAAACACCCCCCAAAGTATATAGTTACTAAAAGTACACATATTCAGCTATCCAGGCATACCAAGCTTGTACTCGTAGATGCAGATTTGTGACCGCAAGATCCCATGAAACTTACTGTTTTATTTCAGTTTCCTAAAAAAATTATAAAAATGCACATTCAACACTGATTTTGTTTCAAACTCTGGTAAATCTGAAAGAGCAAGTTCTTCTGAGCACAACGATATGCAATATACGTAGGTGTGCGCAAACATATGGTTATGAAACACTCTAAAGCAAAGCAAGTGTGCAAAGGTAATTTCAGCTGAAAATCTGAGTGCTGCAACCCAAGTGCCCACCTTGCAGTTTCTCAGGATAAACTGCCATTTACCTCATGAATACCCCCCAACAAAATATATATACCCTAAAAGTACACACCTTTAGCTATCTAGTCGTACCAAACATATTGCTGTGGATGCAGATTTGTGGATGCAAGTTTGATGAAAAATTGATAAAAATGCAGAGTAAAAACAGTATTTTTTTTTTTTTTTATCACATATCACCTTGAAACCCCCAAAATCATACTAAATCTAAAATAGCAATTTCTCCTGAACACAAAGTTATCCAATATCCATATGTGTGCATAAATAAAGGTATGGTTACCAAGCACCCCAAAATGAAGCTTTCACGTAAGGGTAATTTTCACTGAAAATTTGCTTACTGCAGCAAAACAACCCTTTACCCTGTGAACACCCACAACAAAGTATATATCCTCCAAAAGTACACACCTTCAGCTATCTAGGCGTACCAAGCATGTTACTGTGGACACAAGCCCCCTTGAGATTTGCATATTTGGTGAAAAATTGATAAAAAAGCAGGGTCAAAACAGCAAAACACATATTTCTTTGCATATCAAGGGGACCTGCAAAGGAATATGTGGCTCTATGGTGAAATCAGCAGCTACAGTGGGCATTGGGTGGCTGGGTGGTGCAATCGCTGGCTCTGCGGGGCAATCTAGGAACATGCGGAGGAATTGGTGACTGTGTGGGGCAATCTAGGAACATGCGGAGGAATTGGTAGCTCTGCAAAGCAATCTGGGGCTGGGAAAGCTATCAGGAGCTGAGGGGGAAAATCAGTGGTGGGGGTGGATAGCAGGAGCTTGGAGGGGCAATCAGGGGCTTGGAGGGGCAAATTAGGGGCTGAGGAGGAAAATCAGGGGACCTGCAAAGATATATGTGGTTCTGCATCTAAATGAGAAAGTCAGACCTCAGACCGGGAGTGCACATGATTAGCATTCTTGGTCTCCTTGGTCTCCACCTGCGAAAAAAAATGCCTGGTGGAGCACTGAAACCCTTTACTACTAGCCACG
Organism: Pipa parva; assembly: GCA_019650415.1. Lineage (NCBI taxonomy): Eukaryota > Metazoa > Chordata > Amphibia > Anura > Pipidae > Pipa > Pipa parva. Next base: position 9,826 of record WMED01010451.1, on the reverse strand, counting down.
TTGTTTTCACGTGGCTGGTAGTTAACTGACAGAGAAGCAGCCACGTTGAAACAAATGTGGCTAATAGTGAATGGGTTAACCTTTCTCCTGTTTGTGAACTTTTTACTTTACTGACACATCTGTTGACATCACACTTTGGCCAATATTTCTCCTTCCCTGACTTCTCAATTTAACTTTATTGCTATTTACTTAACTTTCCCATCTATTCTAACATAGCAAGAATACAGCCTCTACAGAACTGGTGGGATGCTGTGGGTCAATTTGTTTTCTGCAAACTTTTTGATTTTTTAAAATCTTTAATAAATAAGAGAAACATCAGTAAATCAATTGGTAAGAGAGTTTTAGACTGCATAGTTCAGTGGTTCTCAACCTGTGGCCGGGGTCGCAAGGCCGTCCCACGGGGGTCGAGAACTGCTCCGACACCCCGAAGTGCCGGCAGGAACCCTTCTTATAAGGGTTCCTGCGGGGTGACGTCGGCCGCAAACGTCACCACGTGACGCGCGTACGTAATGACATTTTGGACGAACGTCACCACGTGACGCGCGTACTTGATGACATTCGGCCAAAACGTCATCACGCACGGTGTGGTGACGTCAGCGCTGGGGGTTGCCGGCAGAAAAAGGTTGAGTACCGCTGGTATAGTTAAAGGTAGTACAAGTAATAGTAATATTTTAACATTGTGACTTTTTCTTTTCAATCCTTGATAAATAGTTGAAAAAATTAAATATTTGTACAGCTTTCACAAATTGATAAATGTACCTGTAATGTTTTAGTAAAACAATGAAAATAAACAATATAGTTTTTATTTTATTTTATGAAAACCTGATGCTTAAAAGACTTCTCATTTATGTAACAGTTAATACATAAGAGAATATCATACTTTGGCAGTGGTAGTGTTGTCAAATGTGTATATACATTTTTCAGTTTTTATATTTGAGAGTTCATGAAATATAAGAACTTGGCAACACTGACAGTTTTGTAGCCGAGATGGAAAATAATATCCATTGTTTCCTATGAGATACTCCACAAAAGCTATTTAATTTTGCACCATAGACAATAATGAGCCTATTAAAAAAAATAAAAAAAATAAAAACAGCTGAGCTATAAATCAGCCAGTGTGTCTCTGGCCTAATGAAACATTATGATGTTGAATTTTGGATTGTTTAAAGATAGTTATTAGTAATACATTTTTCCCATTTATTACCTGCTAACTAAAGTTGGATACTCCCATGTCTTTTGTCTATCTATGTTTAATAGATAGTCCTTGGTAAAACAAAGCACACAGGGTTCTATTTTCCTGTGATATCTATGGAGGATGTTTATTTACTTACAGTATATACTCGTGTATAAGTCGAGAAATTTTAGTTAAAAAACATCTAAAATGATATAGTCGACTTATACACGAGTAACTTACACACTCCGGCATCTGTACATACCTTGTAACTGGGGGCACAACATCGGAGCTTGAGCCCTCCTATTGGTGACGCGCATATCATGTGATGCGGTCACATGATACAACAAGCCGAATGTGTTCCAGTAATATGAAGGCTTGCTTGCTTCTGGTGCTTAGTGTTCCCAGCAGTTGTGCTCCCCGGTCCCTGGCTCTCCCTCTGCCTGTTGGTGAAACAAGATTCGCTCACATGGCAAGGTACATGCCTGTTCCCCTTGTAGCGACATGATGAAGCCTGTAACTGTCCGGCATTCATTCTTCCTGCTCCTGGATCTGTCCCTGCTTGTCAGCGATCGGGCTGTATATTGATGCTGACAATGCAATCCTTCCTCATACCCTCGGCTTACCAGCATCCAGACTTTAATTACTGCAGCGGCTGAGCCTTTTAACACGCTACTCTTGGGACTGTGACTGCTCTCTTGACACTGACTGGTATTACCGGTAATTGCACGTTACTACTCTAACATGTTCTTACTTATTACCATAAATTAATATTAAGTCATATATTTAATAATCAATTTTTCTATTTACTCATTTATATGCTTTATCATTTATAGATCCATTATTTATTTATTTACATTGATTGTCATGCTGGATTAGTTTGGCCTTTCTTATTTATGTATGGAAAAGAACACCCAGCATAAAAAAGGAGCTGCACATTGGACACACAGAGTTTTACTCTCGACTTATCCACGGGTCATAGCAAATTCCATAATTTTTAGCCCAAAAACTGACCTCGACTTATACACGAGGTCGACTTATACACAATATACTCTAAAGAGAAAAAGTTACATTAGTATTGTAAATACTAGAAGGCATATTTAACAAAGGGTGTAATGCTTTTTAAAGTGCACCTGTCAGCTCAGGATTATTATAATTTTATAAAGTATGTTACTTTATAATGTAAATCAAGTAATTAGGAGCCAAAAAAGTTTGCATATTGAAAATAAACCTACTTAAATCTTGTCCCAATTTGAAAGCATAGATGCTGCCATTTTTTTCCTGACCTGCCACTCAAACACTACAGAAACGCCCCCTAACAAGCAGGCTTTCCTACTCTGTCTCCAAATCTCATGTGCACTGAACATTATCATGTTACACAGCATCATCCACTACACTGTGCATCATCACCCCACACTGTGCACCATCCCCCACTGTGCATCACCCCCACACTGTGCATAATCCCCCCCCCCCTACTTTTTTTTTGACTGGGGAGGCTCAAAACGCATGCTTTACAATGTATGCGCTTTGAGCTCCATAGTCTAGGATCGCAGTCATGTGACTGCGCGCGCCTCTAGGCTGGGGAGCTCAAAGCACATGCGTTTTGAGCCTCCACATCCAGTTACACTGACAGCTTCCCCAGTCAGTTACTGGGGAAGCTGTCAGCTGCCAGCCTAGAGTCATGCGTGATCATGTGTGTGCGCGCGCGATAATGTGATCGCCTCATGAACTGCCTTACTTGTCAATCAAATAAGCCGGCTTCATAGTACAGCCTTTCAAGCCGACTTTCTGCTAGGCTTCTAGCAGACAGGCTTCATAAAATTAGGCCTGGGATTTACAGCCTGTCTGAGCGCTTTGCAGAAGTGTATGCCCCATCCCAAAATATAACTATTGACGAATCACTTCTGCTATTTAGAGGGCACATTGTATTTCGCCAGTATATCCCGAATAAGCGTGCCCGCTATGGGATTAAATTTTATTACGCGAAAGTTTGACCTGGTACACACAATTTTTTAGAGTACGTGAAGGAAGGGACAGACATTTAGACCCCCCTGGATGTCCCCTTGATTTGACAGCCAGTGGCAAAATAGTCTGGGACCTCATTTTTCCACTGTTGGGGCGGGGTTACCACTTATATGTGGATAACTTTTATACCAGCTTTCCCCTATTTAGAGCCCTGTACTCATTAGACACCCCTGCCTGCGGCACAGTCAACCGTAACCGGAAAGGCTTGCCAAGAGAATTACTGAATAAAAAATTGAAACGTGGAGAGTCTTGTGCTCTGAGAAGCAATGAGCTCCAGGTCATAAAATATATGGACAAGAAAAATGTTTTTTTGCTGACAACAATCCACAATGAATCGGTAACTTCTGTACGGCAACGTGGCACCCAGGCCCCAACCCAAAAGCTACGTTGTATCAGGGATTATAATAAATTTATGGGTGGCGTTGATAAAACTAACCAAATTATGACCTATTACAACGCCACCAGAAAATCTAGAGCCTGGTACAAGAAGGATGCTATACATTTAGTCCAGCTAGCAACCTATCATTCCTTTATTGTCTTCAAGGCAGCAATACCAGGTTCCAATTTGACTTTCATAAAGTACCAGATGCAGTTACTTCCAGCCTTGTTGTATGGGGATGCTGAGGAGGTACCAGAGATAGTTGGTGATGACAACGTGGCCAGACTGGTCGGAAAACACTTTATAAAGTGTATTCCTCCAACACCTAGTAAGAGGTATCCCCAGAAAGCTTGTAGGGTATGTAGAAAGCGTGGCATTAGGAAGGATGTTCGGTACTTTTGCCCCAAGTGTCCCACAAAGCCTGCCTTATGTTTTGAAGAATGTATTGAAATTTATCATACCCAATTACGTTATTGATTTGTGTTGTTTTTTGTTCTGCATTCTTATGTTCCCCTATTTGAGTTTGTTTGCTTACACAGACCATATAAATTTTGCGTTATTTACTTTTACTTTTTTGTTGCTAAGGAAAATGCTGAAAGAGGAGCAGCTGACTATTTGTGGTGCGTGATGAAACATGGGGCCCTTTTCAGGATCTTGGTTGCTGATGCCACATCGTAATAGCTCTTCATAGGCTCATCCTAATAGCAATGCTGAGTGTCATTCTTTAGGCTTTGTTTAGATGACATTTCATTTGTTTTACTCTGGGGTATTTGGTGACTACTTAAAAAAAAAATAGCAGCACTGAACTTTTTGGTTGAATTTATCCTGGCACACTGATAATTTTTGGGGTATTTGTCAACTGTACCTTTGCAAGCACCTACATATATTATGTATAGGAGACATTGTTCTTTCAGATATACTTATATACTTAGGTTTGTGGGGTCTTTGTTTAGGCATTTTAAAGAAATCCTGTTTAGAATCTGCAATATCTTTATTATTTTTAATGAAAATGACAGAGCATTGAATTTCACTAATTCTTGCATCCACAAATCTGCGTCCACTGGAACAAGCCTGGTATGCCTAGATAGCTGAAGGTGTGTACTGTTAGGGGATATACTGTATACTTTGTGGGTGGTATTCCTGAGGTAAATGGTTGTTTTTCCTAAAAATCTGCAAGGAGGGCACTTTGGCTGCAGCACTCAGATTTTCAGTTGAAATTACCTTGCACACTTGCTTCACTTTAGAGTGTTTGGTAACCGTATGTTTATGCGCACCTCCGTATATTGCATATTATTGCATTCAGGAGAACTTGCTCTTTAAGATTTAGCATGGTTTGTGGTGTTTTCCTTCAGGTATTTGAAAGAAATGTAGGGTTGAAGTTGCATTTTTATAATGTTTTTAGTAAACTGAAATAAAACAGTAAACTTCATGGGAGTTTACGGTCACAAATCTGCATCCACGAGCACAAGCTTGGTACGCCTGGATAGCTGAATATGTGTACTTTTAGTAACTATATACTTTGGTGGGTGTTTCACAAGGTGAAAGGTTATTTTTCACGAAAAACTGCAAGGTATGCATAGTAGGTTGATTTTTTTCTAAAATATTGTAATGCAGTCATTTTGATTTGGAGTGTCTCCTGGGCAAGAAAGGGTGTCTTTTGATACATGTGTGGTATCGTTGTAATCAGAAGGAATGGGGCTTTTAGAAACAGTTTAGTTCTACCAAGAAAACATACTTTTTCTTTTACAAATAGTGACAGTTTAAAGAAAAAATATTGATTTTTTTAAATTTTTTTTTTTTTACATATTTCACCCAAAATAATAAGTTAACAAAAAAAAAAAAGACAAATGAGACATTGCATGTTAAAGTCCAAAGTCTGCTGAAAAAAATGATATATAATTTTCACGGGAAAAAAATCAGCTGGCAGTTAGAGGGTTAAGGGAACAGTTCAACAACCTTCAACAAGTTCTTTGACATGTAATTGTTGTTGCAATATATATTATATCGTATTCTTTACAGTAACAAATACAGGCAAGTAACTGTAGAGAGGCTGGACTTTAGGACATTGTGTCAGGAGTGCTACTCACCCAGGGCCAGGCCGAGGGGTAGGCAGGTAGGCGTCCACCAAGGGAGTTCTGCAGGAGGGGGCACTATTTTGGTGCCCACCCCCTCCTTTTCCCTATCCCTACCTACCTACCTCCTTCGAGGCCCGGCTCTGTCTGCTGTAGAGTTGAGCACTACAGCATTCCTCCCCCCCAGCAATGATGTAACTTTGTGTGATCAGCAGGAAGTTGAATCATTGTTGGGGAGAGAAACAATGCGGCGCTTAGCTCAACACCAGACAGAGCCAGGCCACTGAAGGGTTGGTAGGGACATGGAAAAGGAGGGTGGCAAGCATTAAGATAGCGCCCCCCTCCATCAGGGGGTAGAGAGAAGGAAGGAGGGGGCAGCACAGTGTGGGAGGGGAATTGCGGAGGCAGCACAGTTTGGGAAGGGTGCCATGGTGGAAGCACAGTGTGGGAAGAATTGTGGGGGCAGCACAGTGTGGGAAGGGGATTGTGGGGGAAGCACAGTGTAAGAGGGGAGTTGTTGTTGGGCAGGTAGCTCAGTGTTAAGGGGTTAAAGAAAACAGCATGGAGGGAGAAGCAGGGTATGAAAAGCAGCATGGAAGGGTGCAGCAATGGATTAAAAGCAGCAGGGAGGGGGCAGCAATGGACAGAAAACAGCAAGGATGGGGACAGCGAAAATCTTTACCTTTATGAATTTTTCTTTGGGAGACTGAAATGGCCTGCGCAAGCCTATGGGGATGCAGGACCGGGGAGTTGTGGAGCATTTGAGGTTGACATCCTACTTGGAATGCTGAGGAGTAAGACACCTGCACTCTGCTAGTACTTCTATGCAGAGGTGGCAGTGATCTGATTCTAATCCTCTGAGCTCCCAGACAAAGCAGCACACAGAGGATAAGAATCAAATCAATGGGCCACCACTGCATAGAAGTGCTACTATCTTATTAAGCGGTGTAGCAGGCTGAGAGTCTGAAAGTGGGATTATGCAGAGAGGTAGGTGTGTAGGTAGGCGTGTGTGGTCAATGATCAAGTAATGGGGTTGGGGGGGAGTGCGATTTCATTACTCCGCCTAGGGTGCGAAAAAATCCTTGGCCCGGCCCTGTGCCCTCTAAGGAGAGGTGAAAGTACAGAGAAATATGCAGCCACCATTGTGGCATTGCGTTGCAGATGCAGTCCTGCCAAGGCGCCTATTTAAGACAGTCGCTGACTCCTCCTTCTTCTTTTCCTCCCTCTCGGTCACCGACCAGGTCCTGATACAGTGTCACAGTTGGCTGTTTTGTAGCTGAGCTATTCTTCCATTAGACTTATTATTTTCTATGGTGCAAAGCAAAATAGCCTTTGTGGTCCCACAGGAAACAATGGATACTAATTTTTCAGCTCAACTACCAAACAGCCAATGTGACACTGTTCATAAAATTAAAAAATCAAGATCTATAATCACTAAGTTTTTAAAGAATAATTTAAGAAACATTTGTTTCTCTACAGTGGGTTAGTTTGAGTTTATTGACCAGTGGAATAATTGTATAATCCTTTTTTTCTTTTTTTTCTGCATAAGCTTTATTCGTTTAGCTGACTATCTCATAATGAATACAATGCACATCCTAGCAGTTAATTCAGTTACTTCTTTATTGAACCAACTGGTGGATAAGTTGAAGTGCACACCTTCTGAAGCTGTTATAAAGACCTGGAACACTCCACAAAAAGAAGAGAATATAAATAAAAAGGTGCTTTGCTCTGAATTATTGGATACTGTTTCTGTTGCTGTGCATGTGATTCAACTGCTAATATATTCTTAAGTCATGTTAAAGGTAATGTTGCCATGTTGTCTAATTTAGGGGGGAATTCACCATTGAGTGAAGTGAGCTCTGAATCCTTCGGCTCACTTTGCACATGGTGTTATGCGCTCGCTGATGTCCTGCACACGGACATCAGTGAGCGCTTTAAAGGGATTCCAGGCTCGGCGAGGCAACTCTTTTGTTCTCGCCGAGACTGGAATCCCTTTAAAGCACTCACTGATGTCCACGTGCAGGACATCAGCGAGCGCATAACACCATGTGCGAAGTGAGCCAAAGGATTCGGAGCTCACTTCGCTCAATGGTGAATTCCCCCCTTAGTCTCATGATGGTGTCCCATACCAAATGTACCTATTTCTCTGAGTACATGCCCTATTTACTTTGTAGTAAAAATAATAGTAATTAAAGGGCAAGCTGTTATAGCTTGTACATGAAACTGCTGTATGTTTTTTTTTACTGGTAACTCAAATTCTGTTTGAACTATGACCTGATTCAATCATCAGGTCTTCTATATTTTGTGTATGTTTGCCTCTGTGAAAGGTGTAAAATCTTGCAGCAACTTTATCAGCATTTTCTCATGTGCATATTAACATAGTAACATAGTGACATACTGTAGTTTATAAGGCTGAAAAAAGACACAAGTCCATCCAGTTCAGCCTATTTTCCTGCAATGTTGATCCAGAGGAAGGCAAAAAACCCATGAGGCAAGAGCCAATTATCCTCATATTAGGGAAAAAATTCCTTCCCGACTCCAAATATGGCAATCAGAATAATTCCCTGGATCAAATTCCCACCTTTAGTTATCTATTACCCATAACTTGTAATATTCCCACACTAAACTTCATTTTGCCTCTGTATATGTCAGAATGCCCAGAGGAATAGAACTGCCAGAAAGATGCAGATCCAAGTATAGAAAAGCATTACTTTTGTAGCATGAAACTACTGAATTACTGGAAGCATATATCAGTTTGATACATTTGTTAAACTATTTTATTTATTTTAATCAGGGCTTAGATCAACCTAAACATTCATTTTGGCACTACCCACAGGTTACCAAACCCTTTACAACCTAACGTAATTAATATAGCCACACCCATTCAGATTTATGCTTCAGAGATAACCAATACGTCAGCATGACAGGAACCTATTAATATACAACCCCTGGCAATAATTATGAAATCACCAGTCCCTGAGGATGTTCCTTCAGTTGTTTATTTTTGTATATAATTATATATAATTTTTTCCCTCAGAATTGAGTGATTCCATAATTTATTCCCTGTGCTTGTTCTATAAATCTAACTGTTACTGGCTACTACAATTATTTTTCTTGATTTCTTTAAGTGTTTCTTAAAGCCAGAAAGTTGCCATTTGAAATGCCTTTAATTTTTGGTCATGTCTATGATCTGCTTTTTTCCTACAACAATATACAACTGAAGGAACATCCTCAGGGACTGGTGATTCCATAATTTTTGCCAGGGGTTGTATGTTAGACCAGTCAAAATATCATAGGTTAATAGACTGCAATTTATGTATATGAAATTTAGTTTTTTCATTTGCATCAGAAATTAAACAGGATTTGTATTCTTGCTTTCAGGATACCTTTTTTCATAAGAGAACAGAATGAGATTCCTTTCTCTTTATTTTGTTTTTATTAGGCAACCGTAGCCCAGCTGCTATCTAGCGGGCCAGGAGGACAAACTGAAGAGGAGTTGCTGCCAATGTTTATTACAGAAATAATCCTTGATACTCAGGCACTTTGGTTTGAACCATCACTTGATGATTTTCAGGTTTGCTTTCACCATATGTGTATAATAGTGCATTGTCACTGAAGGGTGTTTACTTTTCTCCCATTTAATAAAAATACAGAAATACACCTGAGACTTTTGAGAGAGGGGTCTTCAATGACATTTAAAGTCCCCCATAATAAGTGCTGGGCTATCATTAGAAAGAAAAAAGGTTAGCCAGGATTCAAAGTCAGATAGAAAAGCAGCAAAGTGAGGAACCAGAGAGCAGCCTGTATATAACAGCAATATGTAAAGGTAGGGAATAGAAAAGCTGCACAGCATGAGGCTAGGTTCACACTAGCATATGATGCGCAGTGCATCATACACTACTGTGAAAAAAATAGCATTCAATGTTTCCCTATGCTACTTACCTAGTTCTGAACACAACTAGCGTATGACACGCATACATAGTTTCCAGAACGCTTGCTGTCACATTTTGGCTGGCGGATGATATGTCGTGCACAAAATACAGTCTGATAGGAAGAGCTGTGAACGGCGAGGAAGCATTCACACTGTTGCTGGCAAGTACAATAGAAAAATATGGCAGAGCATTTTTTAAAATTTTTTTCTTTTTTTTTCCCACTAGTGCGGTGATTTTCAACCAGTGT
>WMED01010450.1:0-15764 GCA_019650415.1 Pipa parva | reverse complement strand
GGAAGCAAAGTATGGGAGGGGGTTATAAGGACAGCATAGTATCGGAGGAGGTTGTGGGGCCACATAGTGTGAGATGGGGTTGGGGCAACATGATGTGAGATGGGATTGTGAGGGGGTAACACAATGTGAGAGTGGGTTGTGGGGCAGCAAAGAATGGGAGGGGGTAAATGGGGAGTGTTTTGGGGCAGGCAGCACAGTATGGGGAATGGGGGTGTTGTGGGTCAGAGCAGTATGGAAAAAGGTGGAGCTAGGACAGCACAGTATCTGGAAAGTGAAGGTTGGGGCACAACAATGTGGAGAAAGGAACTTAAAAATTACAGAGCTACACACTACATTGCACCACCTTACCTGCTGTACTGTAGTGCACTATATGGGGGTGGGGGGGTCATTTTGGCATTGTTGTCTAGGGTACCATTAAATCTTGTCTTGAAACTGATGGAGAAAGATAACATCTTCTCTTGTTTTTGAGGGGAGTTAATTTAACAGTTGTTGCATAGATACTACTGACCATTCTTAAGTCACTGGGGAGCAACTAAGGAATTAAAGAGAATAGCAGAGAAACTAAATAATAAAAAAGATAATATATTAGTACATCTTTGATGTATCTATGTATCAGATATTTGTACCTTTTATTTTTAAATCTTATATTTTTTTATTTATGTGAACTGCCTAAAAATGTACAAACGTATTAGTAATTTTAAAGTACCCTGAGAACATCAATCTCGCAGCTTGGATTGCTTTCTCCAGAAATTACATGAAGTATACTAAAGTTTTCTTAATGTTGTTGTTCTGAAAAACACTAAATATAATTTCTTAAAGAGCACAAAAGGAGCAATGATTTCAATAGTGGTAATTAAACTATGTTCTCAGTAAGTTAATTGAGGTCAAAGATACAATATCCATGCCCTTGACCAACTGTCAAATGCAGTGTGAACTATTTTATTCTTTTCTAGAAAATAATTCAGAGCTGTCGTACCCAATTAACTCCACAGTGTATAAAAGTAATTTAGGTATTAAAACAGAATAATTTTTTTTCAATTTTAAATAACAAATTGTTTAGGAAAAGTTGATGTAATTAGGTTAAATTAGATTCTCATTGAGAAACTTTTGTTCATTAGAAAATGTAATAGAAAGAACAGGAAGCACCACCGGAAGTTTATGGGGAGAAAAAAACTGTCAGTAAAATAGCATTTTAATTAATTTTCTTGTTTTATGCAGATCATATCTCAAAGCACACTGAGGAGAATGCATCAACAGGGGCAAAGGGCCTTATTGGGTAAAGGCAGAATAGTAGCATATAGCTCTGAATTTGCATTGATCACCACTTCACCATGTTCTCTTATTAAGCAAACTCTGAGATGTGGGAAATACACATCTAATTCATCAACTACGATAGTCGCAGACTTATGGAGCTCTTTGCATTACTTAGCATGCACGTGCACAGATACTTTGGATATTCAGCAAAGCGACAGGTCAGTCAGAATCATGAATTCAACAAGGCGTAGTGCTCCAAATTCACCTGACTTAACCACATCAGAGTCACTAATTGGGGGTTAACAGCAGGGCTATGGTGTGGTGTAAGGTGACTATGTTAAAAGTGACAGTGGCGACTGCGACTAAATTTGTCTGCAACTAAGCTTGATCTAGGGACAAAGTGACATAAAAATAGATGTATTATTAACTTATACAGTATACAATTAATGGGATATGGTGAGGATGATGTCTCCACTATGGGAATTCCCATTACTCCACATGACTTCACATCCTACATATGGTCGACTGATTTTCCCACACTATGCATGCAACAGCGTCCATAGCATCCTGCTTGTTTGACAAATCTATCCGCAGCTTGAAAAATAAGGAGAAGTGAATTTGCAACTACTTTGGAGATGCGCCTTGAATTATAGCAAAGTGAAAATGACAGGTGACTTCATCCTTTAGTCAATAAGGCCCAAAGTCTGCCCAGGTCTATTAATCCAAAGTGATCAATCAGATATTTGTTTTCGTTATTATAACCACTGGAGACCCCTGCTTAGTATGTAAAGATATGTTGCTATTGGTTCCTAGATTTCTTTGTTCTCTGATTCTACAGTATTTGCCCTCTTTATCTTACATTTTGTAGATAAATAAACTGTTTTTTTGGCTTTTTACAGGATACAAAAAACAGTCATGCCCAAGAACAATTATATCTTAAAATGTTATAGTGACACTGAAAACCCTTGGACCTTTACTCCTATTTCTGTTTTAGTCAAATGATGGGGACAAAGAGGGAAAGTCCAAGAACACATGTAATTTATCCATAAATAGATGAATTAATTTCATTGCAGTCTGTGGTCATAGTTCCCAGGGAAACCAGCACCTGCCAATAATTAATTTCCTTAACTTAAAGGAAGGAGTGTGCTACAAAATTCCTACATTAGTGCAGGAACCCAGCATTATACACCATGTTAGCCATTAAAGTGGCTTGATGGTTAGCACTGCTGCCTTGCAGCACTAGATTCTGGGTTCAATTCCACCCTGGACTTCATCTGCATGGAGTTTGTATGTTTTCCCACATCTGCATGGCAACTCTGGTTTCCTCCCACAATCCAAAAACATTCAACTGTGACTGAATAGGGAAACTAGATTGTAAGTTCCACGGGGCAGAGACTGAAGTAAATGATGAATCTATTTCCTTACTAATATTTCATTTAAAAAATCTTTACTGTAGCAATCTGCCTACATATATGTAATATATATGATTCATTGTTCTAACAGTGTTTCTTCGACCTAACCCCTTCTTTCATCAGGAATTATACAAACGCTGACCAGGGGTTACTTTTTTGTGTGTCATCCTTATATTAATGAAACAATTTCAAAACATTATTAATACTCGAAAGTAAAAAAGATAGTATCTGTTTTTCGTTCAGGTGTGCTAAATTATTATACTGTTATCAAAGCACATTAAATTGTGACCACTAGGCTGCAATGGAATTGTGATTTTAGTACCATATAAAACTTTTAAACAATTCAATATTGAGAGAAATCATGAGACAGAAGGCAAATTGGTTTTAGATTTACTGAACGAAGATCTGGAATGGTACAGTTACCTTTATAAATATGGAAAGCAAGACAACTTATTCCCAGTCATTGCATTTACACTTCAAGTCCAATTAAAATATCCCTGTTGTATTTTACTGCTTCTAATGGATGCATCTATGCTCTATAATAAAGTATCTTGCAACAGTAGAAACATGTGATATCTTAATTTACCCAGTTGCATGATAAATATTTCATTCAGACGTAAAAATCCTAGCTCACCAAGGAACCCAAGTTCATTGTAATTGCTATCAACAGTGCAAAAAATATTTGGACATGCCTGCCTATGAAATGCTGAAGTTTTGTTTTAATTATATGCTTAGTGTGTAGTGCTCTAATGAATATATAGACATACAATGTATAGTCAAAATGTTAAACATGGTTGCAGTTTAATAACAATTCCTAACGGAGTGTTAAAAAATGGAATTTAACTTTGCAAATTATATCATTAAATATAAAAGTTGACATTTTCAGACAAAATGAGTTTGCGTTTAGTACTTGGACCAAATTTGCTTTAACATGGGAAAAGTTTCTTTCTAATCCCTAGTGGATTAGTGGATCAGACTGGATCAACATGCAACATGCCATGTTCTTTCCAATAATTGTCCAAATCTTGTGTGAAGCGCTTTAGAGATTTTGCTAGAACCCTTTTCCGTTTTAAACTCTTTACCGCAAAGAGCCTTCTTTAGATGGTGACTGTGTCTTTTATATTGTCCAGGAAGAGAACAACAATATTTCTTATGGAAATCAGTTATATACAGTAATTATATGAGATAATCTTGTGATCACTTAATATTCTCAAGGCCGCATAGGTTTCATTCTATAAGTCTCTCCTTATAACTAAGATCCTTAATTCCCTTATTCTTTTTTAAACCCTTTTGAGCTGTGTTTTGTTTTACAGTACTTCAAGATCACTGGAAAAGAGATACTTTTAAAGGCTAGAATGAAAAAAAAATAGAAAAGTTATATAAAATTGTGAGCCTACCCAAAATGAGATTATCCCAGGATACATCTGCAGTTTTTTCAATGAGCTAGGGTAATACATTTTGTTATCATTTTTTAAATAATATCCTTTAAGAAAATTAGCCAAAGTACTAATGTTATGTATGGCTACATTTCCAACCAAACAACTGGGTGAAGTTACATTGGACAGAGTAAGCAGCCCCACTTCATCACTAAATCACACACAACTGGAATGGTACTATAGTCATTTCAAAGGGAGTTTTTAATACAAACCATCAAATTTTATTTAAAACTGTTAATTCAAATACAAATTTGGATTTTTATGTTTTTAAATTTCAAAATTTATGTTTTGAATTTTAATTAGGTTTCTATTAAACTAAGCCCTAATTCTAGCTTTATGGTTCAGATTCGGTTCACATCTATACCCATGAACTGAAATATTGTTTATTTATAAGTAGAATGTAAATTAATTTTTTAAAGAATATTTACTTTTTGGAAACAGAGCTGAATTTGCTTACTTTAATCCGCTTACAGGTTACATGAGCTCAACAAGAATAATCACAGGTCAGTTGTTGACAGCTGTGAAGCCTCTTCTTGGATCAACATATCTTTGGTTGAGAGGATAACAAGATTTCAAACCCTCAAGTTTACCCTGTAAGATCTGAAAGCTATACCAGGCAATACCACAACCTGTGTTTATGCTACAAACCTGGACAAATACGTTCACATACAACCTTTCTTCATGAGATCAACAAAATATAGATATAGATTCAATAAGGCTTTTTATTGTCTATATTTTAGAAAACTGTCACAGAATCATTTAGATAAATAGGGTTGTTTGACATGTACTTTATAATGAAGAGTTATTATTATCCCCTGTGTATTTTGAGAGGACCACTTCTGGTTAGTAAATGTCAAACCTTTAAAACTTTTATGTGTAAAAAAAAAAAAAATGACACATAAATTGACCTGTTACTTTTTAAACTGGAAAACCTACCCTCTACCCTTCTTTGTTCGTTGTTCCAGATTTTCAATGGATATTTTTTTTAGCATGGACTATTATTTTCTTAAAAATAGATATTTTGTAGAGATATTTTATTGGACCCATGTAAACTTTAGTAAAAGGTCCTACATACAACTTGATTAAAGTCTGGGACAGTTACATATAATAAGAGCGTTCCAGCATCACTTTATTATTCAAAGAGAAACACTCAAGAGTGTTGTGCTGGAAAGACATCCTCACTGCAATTTAAAACAATAAATGCGTATTTATATTATATTATTATATTTGCACATCTGTGAAGCAGCTAATACCTATTCTTTTTTTGTGTTTTGTATATTAATTGTGATAGCAATGTTACCATCTGCTGATAAGTCTCTTAGGGGAGTTGTGTGCATTTCTCTCTTTATTATTTTTCACATATTCTTTCATTAGGCTGGCCACACAATGAATGCCTTTACTTTTCTCTCTTTTGGGTGTGTCAGCACCTAGGAAAAATATAGTAAAATGCGTATCTGCTTAATTAATTCCTGTGAAAAACAATATGTATATGTAAATCTTTGTTTAGAAATATAATTTTCTTACCAGCAGCATGGTGTGCCTGCATAGGTCTTTTTAGAGCAGCAGCTTTCCCTGGAATTATAGGTAAGCAGAAATGCATTATGGGACTTTTAGTCTGTATGAAAAGCTGAGCAGCTGTGAATAAATGTGTCAATTTTAAAGGCTGCAAGCCAGATGCTGGATGTTACAGATGTACAAAATACAGGCCTACCAAGGATTTTTTCAAAACATTTTTGTTTTGAACCTGGAAATTTATGAAAAAATAAAATAAATAGGACTGCTGGGTAAAACTAAAAGGGGAACTGCCGAATTAAGCACATAAGGATAGGAGTTACACCTATACACAGTCCCAATGTGAAATATTGTGCACAACAACTCCCTCCCCATAAAAGTAAACCGGAAGTGATGTCACCATAAATTAAAGGTGAACACTACCATTTAATATTAAATTCATTAATGTAAGAACAAATTTTCAACCTATAAAAGTGAACATAAGCACTAATTTTAAGCACCTATTTTAAAAGCAAAAGAAAATATGATAACTGCTAAATTAGCAGAATCTGTTCCACAACCAGCTCACATCATTTCCTGCCCACTAATTAGCATATTTGGCAGGAAAATGAATAGAACTGGGAATTTAAAGCAGTAATGTAATGTGAAGTACCATTTGACAAATTTTTTCATTGAAGAAGGCCACAAAAGGCAAAAACACGTAGGAAAGTTTTGTTTTTATAAACCTATAATTGTTTTTATTTCACAATTAAAAGTTTTTACCACTTAATCTGGTAATAGTCATTTGTGACTAAAGAACACCCTCCAGTGATTGAACACTTGAATGGTGAGACGAAAATTGCCAGGAAAGAGGAACCCAGTGAGGGAACCTACAAGATTTACCACAGAACCTGTTGGATTTACCACAGAAGGTCGGGATTACACCATAGTAATCCAAAGCGAAAAAGAACTGCTAAAGTGTAAGTAGTTTTTAACTTGGCCTATATACTGTCTAAGCGATCTGCACTATTCTATCATTTATTTTATACCTAGAGGAAGTGCAGCCCTCCCTCATCCATCTGAGATGAAAAAATAAAATTTTACTTACCTTAAAGAGACAGAACATGCGTACAAACTACCACAGCATCACAACATCTATTTTGTCACAGTATTTATTGTTTATTTATTTCCCATTAATAAGATTGTATACTTGGTCATGCATAAATATATTAGAGAATGTAATCTCAATACTTCTCTCACTCCAAAGAGGTCATGTTTTAAAGTTACCTTAAACATGCACTGGTGAATTTTTGGATTTGATTGGGAAAGGGATTATTTTAGCTGTTTGCACAAGGGGAACTTTTAAAACATGCCAGGGGTAGTTGAAGAACAGTTGAGTTGAAAAAGAAACTGAATAAATAACAAAGTTACTTTTGGCGAGGGGCTACAAGGGAAGAAAATATTTTCTTTCTTTAGTTTTCATGAACAGATATGAATATGGATAACCCTATTATTTACTGACATATTTACCAATAAAATCTAAAATTGTCTCTTTTGACTTGAAATAATTTTTTTTTACATAAAATGGCATCATTACATGTATAGTAAAATGGCAATAAACACTTAAAGAAGCAGTAAGATGGTCCTTAAAGTCCCAATATTTCAAAGTCCTTGTTTAGCCCCTTTATCTACTGAATGTAGACATCATTTTTATAGTCGCTGTAATTTTAGATTCCTCACTGCAGAACTGGAAAAACCCAGGAAAAACATTATTGGCGCCCACTGTAAGGTCCTAACTATAAGAATCTGTGTGACCTATGTTAAGCAATTACCTGCTATCTAATATTTTGTGTTGTTTTTTTTTTTTTTTAGAAGTCTTGTCTATGGATCATGTCAGTAGCATAGGATTGCAAACTAACCAGCTGAAGAGAAAGATAAAGGTGAGAGAGCTTTTGTAGGAAAGTGTCTAAAATGTAGAACCACTAAATACACATAGCATATACTGCAAACAATATTTACGTAACAGTAATATGTCAAATAATTTGGAAACTGTATTGTCAAGAAAACATACTGACACATAGCATTAGACCACATGGCACTGAAGCACCCTACGGTTTTTAATATAGCCTACCATACATCAACAACATCTACATTTTCCTTACACCCTCACTTTGCATTAGTACTGTAAAAGAAAGATTTCCAAACACAGCTGCCATGCAAACTACATAAAAGTAAATTGTATAAACAAGATAGAGTTTGGGCTCAAATTTCATACTATTAAAAGAAATAAGAAATGAACTACTGTACATGTACATTTTAGCTTGCCCAAGATGGATAAGCAGATTTTACAAAGTCTTGGGTTTTCATTAAAAGACTTTGGCCTAATTGTTAAAATAAAAATCCCAACAGGCTTTATGTTTTCTATTTTGTGTGTGATTTTATAGATCATATCCATCATGATATTGCTCAGGCATTAAAAAGTTAGTTAAAAAAAAAGATAGCACAAAAGCTAGTAAATGACTGACAGCTAAAAGTTAATGTTTTACAACTGGGACTCCTGATGTAATCATTAATTTACAATGTTCAGCCGCAGGGATGACAGCTATAGTACCCAAAGGCTTAGTGATTGTTCGGTAATTGTCTCTTCCAATAGACACACTGACTTGTACCCCCATGTCCTGAATGTCACTGGAGCTGAGATCACCCTACAGGTGTACAGATCCTATGATAATAATGCTGGAA
The DNA here is from genome assembly GCA_019650415.1 of Pipa parva. Lineage (NCBI taxonomy): Eukaryota > Metazoa > Chordata > Amphibia > Anura > Pipidae > Pipa > Pipa parva. Next base: position 7,429 of record WMED01010450.1, on the reverse strand, counting down.
ATAAATGGAGTTTAACTTTCTTCCCACAGTAGATTAATGTCCTTTTAGGGAAAAACATAATGGTCATGAAGCTGATTCCCTAACAAATTCTCAGAGCAGTTATCAATCCAACAGAAGAACAGAGACTGCAGTGGAGAAATATTTGTATTCATATATACTCAGCATGGAAATATTATCATTTATCAAGATATGGAAAAGACTGAGTAAAACACAGACACTATACACTGTACTGCTTTTCATGCTACCAGTCTCCTACAAAAAGGCATTTTATACAATTCATGGATAGACCATATTTAATAGGCTATTAGACATTTATCACACAGAAAATACAGCTGGTAGCCATGCTATTATTTTTTACATATGACTCACATATCTTATGTACATAAATGATAATAATAGAATACAACAACAAAATAGAATATATTACTTTGTGTATGTCGTGAGCAGAAAAAATATATATATATATATATATATACTGAGCAGCTGAAGTGGTTGATCTTAGTGGCATAAATTCCATTGAGTTTATTGCTTTGCAATGCTCTATTGCTGAGCTGTTTCTTTAAATTGAATTAGTGACATGAGGCTTAAGGGTGAAGACCATGGCCTTCTGTAGATTCTGCCCCCTGGTGTTTAACCCACATCAAGACAACTATGTTAAAAAGGAACTAAATTCCTTGTCTCTGCTCTGGTTCAAGTCTCAAGTGCAAGTCATAGATATGCCGAGCATAAAAACAAAATACGCTGCCAGTGTAAACCTATGGCCTTACCTGGTTCTGGACACACTGGCGTATGAGGCACATATGCTGCATCTGAAACACTGGCTGTCGCATTTTGTGCCAGCATATTATGCTGCACACAAAATGCAGTCAGAAAGGAAGAGCCATGAACGCCAAGGGAGCGTTCACACTGTCACTGGTAAGTACAATATAAAAATAGACCGGAGCGTTTTTTTTTCACACTAGCGTATTATGCTCTGTGCATAATACACTAGTGTGAACCGGGCCTAAAGAACTTGGGTGGGAAAGCTACTTCTCCACTTAATTATAGTTATTCCTGGGTCTAATAGCAAGATTATAGCAGGAGATATCTAATTAAGAGGGGATTAAGGATCCGCACCTCACTTCGCACTATCGTGAATTCCCCCCTAAATGAGATTGTTGTTAAGTTGAATTGACATTGTGTGTTTGTGTGTTTCAGACCCTTGCCTCTAAAACTGGTGTTTTAAGCAAGACAGAAATAATTGGAGAAGAGTGTAAACAAGAAAAGATGGGTGTTTCAGGCTGTACAGTATACAGAAAAAGGAAAAAATAGCAAAGTTTTCATTTATTCAAGAAAAATGCATAAGTTGTTGGAGGAATAGCTAACCCAAGAAGCTTCCAATTTAATAGGACGATGTTGTTATAATACAGTGTTATTCTATATTACTAAGTACAAATAAAGGGAGATGCCAAAGCTTTACTAGCATTTTATTTATTGCAAAATGTCAGGAAACAGATTTTTGCACAAAACTGACTACATTTCACAAATAACAGCATTAACTAAGATAATATTTGTAGTTCTATCAGCATAAAGACACAGCATATTAATACATGGTATGCAAGGTCCAAGATAATTTTTATCATTAATTGTAGTGTATAACAAGTAAGTATTCTGAGGACTGGGAGTGGAGCACAGTTACTGCAGTGAATTTATTTATGCTTCTATGGTTGATATCATGACCTGGAGTAACAAACACTTTGAAAGGCATAAAAGATAGGCAAAACTATTGCTGTCCTGCTGTTCCCCCCTAGAGAATGGAGAGGTATGGCAATACTACATCTTAGGGGGGAATTTAGGAAGCTCTGAAGTGAGGCGCATAGTGTTCGCCTCACTTCGGAACAACTGACATGCGCATGCTGATGTCCTGCACGTGAGGCGCGTAGTGTTCGCCTCACTTCGGAACAAGTGACATGCGCATGCTGATGTCCTGAACGTGGACATCAGCACGCGCATTAAAGGGATTCCCCTCCCGGTGAGAGCACTACGCGCCTCACTTAGGAGCTTCCTGAATTCCCCCCTTAAAGTAACAGGAATGTTTACTGCTGTGATTGCAGTATGAATATCTGCCTGGCTTGTGTTGTACAATTTTGTATAGAGTATAGCTTATAAATAGATCCCTCAATGTAAGTTAATGCCAAAGAATATATTTTTATGTTTTATACACCGCTGGCTTGAATACTGCCACTTTCTAATATTTATTATCACAGAGTTTAATAAATATGTACTACCTAAACTTTAATCTTTTTCCAAAATCAGGGGTTTATATTGTGATTTCTGGCTTGGAAAAAGCTTAAAAACATTGTTCAGACTTCCATTGCTGGAAGGTATTATAGTGCAAGTGCGGGTAATTACTTTTCTCATGGGGCCGAGTGAAAGATTTGGGTGGTTTTAGAGGGCCGGAGTGGTGTTCCTAGCTGGAGGGCCGGATAGTGTAATAAAAACACAGTAAAACATTTCCAAATGAAATGTAAAATCTTACTTTGTAAAAAAAACCACACAAATTAAAAAAGAAAATCAATCTTGGATTACTTTCTACAATAATTTACTACTAAAGCTCTAGTTGAGGTCTGGTAAATTAACTATACTGTGTATACTTATGATTAAAGGGTATGTAAACCCTGTCTATAAAGAAAGCCCCATTTACCTACAGTATAGTCAAGCAATATAGCTATTAAGAAATTCCTGAGTCACCTCTTAATTCAACAGAGCTCAATATCCCCCTGTAACTTCTTTCTTCCTTTGAATAATTTCCCTGCTGTGTGTAGCCAAACCTCCTCCTTTCCCCGACTTCCTCTCTCCACAGCTGATCAGAGAGGTGGTCAAACAGCTTTCATCTGCACATGCTCTGGGTTAGGAACAGGCTTTTTAGATAAGGAGAAGGAAAAGGGATTCCACACAACACCCAGCTCTCTGAATATTGAGTGATGTTACTCAGGGGCAGGGGTTATCAGCACTATATAGGGAGAGCCTGTACACATAATGGCTGGGGGAGCAGGGCTGTTTAAACAAGAGGCAAGTACTACTGATCCCAAAATAGTTTTTACATTGTAATGTTTAGGTTGGCTTTCTATATGTATACATGTCAAATATAAATAATGTTTTATTCAAATTTTTCATACCCTTTAATGAATAACAGATATGGGATAAAATACACCACCAAAGGCCACTGATCATATTATCTGTTAAAGCTCATTAGATGGCTGTAAGATTTAATATTTGAGAGGTTAACAAAATTAATATTATCAAAAGCTTCCAAGTTAATTCATGAGAATATAAATGATATCAATACACGCATGCTTTTTTTCTGCTGTGAGTGATAACAATGCAAGACATTATTTTTCCAGATTGTAGCATTCTGATGGGAACAACTCAAATGTCTACTGTAGTCAATACTGACCTTCACTTCCTCCATTTAATGAGAATGTGGGCTTCTGTCATTTAAAATGTCATTATAATGCATTCCTACAGACATTTCACAGTTTCCACAGATATGCTGCTAAACCAACTGACTAATGAAAAAAGAAAGCATCCTAATTGTTATTGAGAAGATGCATGCCTAATGCACACATTCCTACTTGTTATGAATAAACATTTTTATTTAGATTCCCAATTTCCATTTCCATTTTTTACTGTTGAACAAATGAATTACAGATACAAAGCAGCAGCCTATTTAAAAGACCTAAAATAAAGGTAATCTAAAAAGCAGACTTTGTTTACTTTGATTGTCTCCAGGAAGTAAGAGTTAGCATTAACTATGGCACTAAAATCTAATCACAGTGACAATTAATTAGGTGCAAGGTACACTGTAGTAGTCTTTATTTGTATAGTATGCTGTTAACCTTTGTTAAAGGTTAAGTGTATTTACCTAGGAACAAAGAGAACTATAAATCAAACGTCATACTTTATTATCTATTTATATTTAATAACCTTCTTTTAATAACATTTATTTTTCTAGAGGTGATTATTAATATATTTAACCAAATTTTCTTTGCTTAACCCAGTTAGATATTCCTGAGAGATCAAGAGGTAAGGAGCAGAGCAAGGATTCTACACAAATTGTGCAAACATATCTATGACTGAAATTGGTTTTAGGGTAAATTTTACACATTTTTGCCTTTGGTGTTATGCTGTTAGAAGATATCAGTTCAAAATGATTTCTGACAAATGAATGAACTTAATTGTTTGGGGAAATTAATCGAGTGTGGTTGGTATTAAAAGACAGACCCACAGTATTTAATATTGATGTGTCCATTATGAAAAATATATGAATGACTTCCGCCAAATTAAACTGAATTGTTTTGGGGAAATTTATCACGTGAGATTGGTATTACAGTAGACCCAAAGTATTTCATTCCGATATGTACATTATGTTAATATATTAATTACTTTTTTTTGTCCTATAACTAATTGCATTTGTAAGTCTATAGAGAAAATGTAATGTTTTGTATGGGGTCATGGAAAATTTGCTATTTACTCTAGAAATGTTGAATTAACACATATTCCTTATAAAACAAATGTTTTCTACGGCAAAAGTTATTTTAATTAGACATAGATAAAGATACAGTCACAGTCCACCCCCTAATGCCACATGGTGTTTTCCTTTTATAAGGTATAATAATAAGAGTGACAAATTTCTAAACCGGCTGGCTGGAAATAACACAACTATGTCCTGAGCAGCAGTGAAAGTTTCCCATGGGTGAATAAATACAGAATGTGAAGAGATTGTATTAATAATAAAATAGTTCAGATAAATTAGTGAGGATTAAGAAATGTGGTAGCGGGCCAAGCACTTAATCATAAGGAGTATACCCATATAGTAATCTTATTAAGAAGAATGACAGGTGGAGTTATTCATGTACATTCTAATTTAAATCAAAAGAAGAAAAGTGACAAAAATTCTAGGCAAGGGCATCGCCATAAAGACAGGAACACCATCAATGACCTATCTGGAAGTCTGTACATGAAGGATGTTTGGGGGAACCTGTGACTTACCAGATACTTCTATATATTATTGTCAGGACCATAATAATCAGAAAGGCATTTAATTAACAGGCAAAGAAGACTAGGAGCCTTATTGACTAAAGACCAAATAGTCATATAAAACTCTGAATTTGCATCTATTCACCGCTTCCCCATGTTCTCTTATTGATCAATCTCTGTGATGTGGTGAATACACTTTGGATCACTTTGTGTCCGCATGCACGAGTACTTCTACTATTGACTAAGTGGCAAAGTATGTCAAAGGAGTAAATGCGGCTGGGTGTACTGCTCCAAATTCACTCATTTGACTTCACCACATCAGAGTGTTGAATTGGGGGGGCTGAAGGTAGGGCTCAGCATTCTTCTTCTATTTAACTGACATGCATGGGACAGCGATCACCACTGTCCGCTTGTTCGATACGTCTATGTGAAGTGAACTTGTGACTATTTTTGAGATGTCCCTTTAATTGAAGTGAGGTGAATTTGGCAGGTGAGTTCATCCTACAGCCCCTAGATCACCAGGTGAAAAGAGGTTAAAAAAAAAATCTGCGATGAAAATGTTTCACATTGAAATAGCAAAAAATATTCTACAGACTGTGAGGAAGGAAATGTGACAGAGCCATCAAGACACACATCAATCAAAACTTGTATCGTGCACTGTCTGTGATTTATTCCTCCTTCTCAAATGAATGGCAAATGAAAACTGAAGCACAATAAAAAAAAAAAGAGAAAAAAAAACTTTTCAGTGTCAGCTACAACAGCATGACATTTTTCATATATAAAAACATCTAATCATTAGTTCAACTTGGAATTTTTACAAATTTTAGCATTTTGGCTTTCTTGTTTACATTTGAATGAGCTTATGGTTGGTAGCTGAGCTGAGTTAAGAATGGACTGAAAGAAGGATAGTAGAGGCAGATTAAAAAAAAGGATATAAAAATTGTGCATAGCCACAGATGAAGTAATCTGCCAGCTACCAGAACAAAAGGGGAAAAAAATTAACAAAATCCCACTAAAGTGATTAAACAAACATCACGATTTAAGTGTCTCAGAATACTGCTTTCTCCAATGGAAAATATTTTCTAACATCCAAAATCCCTTTAAGTTACTGGGAAAATATGCTCTATTTTATTTCGAGGAAAATGTTTAAGATAAATACATGAAGTGAATAATAAATCATTTTTCTTTAAATTGATGTTTATAACGACGGATTAGAGTTGTAGAATTAAGAGCCTTGTTGATATTTTAGCATTATAAAAAGGACATACTGCAGATATAATGCCTTATGGTGCTGATGATTTTACTCAGCTACTTTTGCTTTAGAAAATGATTTACAAAACCTTCTATATAATTCCTCAGAGTAATATGCAATTTGTTGATAATGAACATGAATTATGTTAAACAGAAACAAAGTATATTAAGGAATTACCATCAATTTTTCTGATTTCCTGACAAAAATGTTTAAGTGGAACTAAATCCATAACCTATTTATCTCTGTTTAAGACAAGTCAAATGGTACTTTGAAATATTACATACTTTATAACAAGGCTTACATACATTCCAGTAGTAATGATGTTTTTGCAAGTGTGGAGTTGGTATATATATACTGTATATGAAATGAGTATTGCAATACTTTGTGATACCTTTTTTCATTGGACTTACAGTCGTTTTAAATAGACGAGCTTTTGAGAGGTCTGTCCTCTTATTCTCAAGCCACAAGCAATACTTGATAAATAGAGGATGAACCTCTCAAAACTTTGTCTATTCAAATGACTGTTAATCCAATAAAAAAGGTATCACCAAGTATTGCAATACTCATTTTTTTGCATCTGTGGACTAACATGACCACTCTATCTTAAATCATATACAGTATATACTAGTGTAAAGATGAGTATTGAAACACTTATTAATACCTTTTTATTGGGCTAACACTCAGAGGGTTATTCACTAAGGTGCGAATTCAACCGTCGAATTCACAAACAGCGGGTTCCCATAGTAAATCTTTGACAATTTCCCCATTGTAAAGTCGCTACAATTTTTTAATGTTAAGATTGCTACAATTTTCCCATAATAAAGTCGCAACTGTGATAATATTCTCATTATAAAGATGCGACTGCGACAGTAGCAGCCTATTGCGACTGTCTTTATCTGGCAAATTTGCACCTATACACAACAATTCGTAGTTAAGTGAATAACCCCCTCAGTTTAGATAGACAAGATTTCAAGAGGTCTGTCCTCCCTTTCTCAAGTCTCAAGCAATACTGAATTACCATATATATCATGCAGTATCCTGATCTAAACTAACTGTTAATCCAATAACAAAGGTATTACCAAGTGTTTCAATACTCAACTATATATACAGTATATACAGTGGGGAAAAAAGTATTTAGTCAGTCACCAATAGTGCAAG